>VZTM01036479.1:93068-164578 GCA_013400555.1 Jacana jacana
AAAGAAAGTATCAAAGAAGAAGAAACCAACTGATAACTATTTTATACTAGCTTTGAGGAACACAAGATCTCTTCAGACTATTTTTTCATAGACAGAGGTGAGATATCAACCCTTTCATTTGGATCACGTTCCTTTTTGGTGTCTTGATTCCGGTGAAAGTGCCAGAGCACAAATAGCTTCTTGCTACTTCGTTGCAGAGACCTGTCCAGCTTTTTGATATGTGAACTTTGAGCCTGGAAGGTGGTAAACAAAATTATGCTATTCCAGCTCCAAACATGTCCCCTCTTCCCATTTTTCCCAGCTGTTCTGTGTCCTCACCCTGCTACAGTGCACACCTTCTCTGCCCAGTGACTTTTACAAGAAGCTGCTCAATCCCTTTCAGGGCTGGTAACTCCAGTTGAGCTTTTCTCTAGGTATTTTCTTGATGTATGGGGAGATGCCACGTTTTTCCTTTTTGAATTAGAGCCTCATATCCCCAAAGTAAATAACCGAAGCTTCTCTGAAAGTGCTGAAAATAATGTAGCTCTGGAGCAATGTGAGTTGGAAGCAAAGGACAGTCAGAAAAAGATTGTGAAGGTGATTTTGTATCTACTGTACTGGGAAGAGCTAAAGATGCTCTTGTTTAAAATGCTTCTAGGAATAGTAGACTAAGATGGTCCACCTCTCACTTGATGCTTGGACTCTATCAGCGCTGAGTATCTCAGCGGCATTGAAAGTTTTACCTGAACAGAGAGCTCTGGCCCAATAAGGAGATGGTCTGCAGAAGCATTGTAGAGACTTCCAGGGAGTAAGGTGGAAAGTCAGTGCTTGCAGATGGAAGTGTACACGTTGCTGTCTGCACAAGTGTTCCTCACTGGTCCTCGTGGACTCAAATTGTGGACTAATGCACGGATAAACTATTCATGGAGCACAACATGTGCCCCCCGAGTGTATGAAGTATCCTGTACAGAGGGATTAAATGAACTGTTTCTTTGCCAAGGAGCTGAGAACAATTTAGCTCCTTGAGCTAATTTAGAAACCAAAAGTTAAAACCTCCCTTGGGAAGAGACTGTCTAGGAATAAAGGCATAGGCTAATTAGGCTTAATTGCATTGTCTTGGGACAAGTGATTTATTAGGCCAATCTAGACCCATGATGGGCCTGCAGGGGTGTGTTCTTGGATTCACCAACTGAATGGCAAATATCCAAGAACGTTTTTTAACTTTGGAGTGAGTCTTTGGGAGGAAAAAAAGAGAGAGGTTTATGTGCATTCACATCATCTATTCCTGTTCTCGTTTCTTCAGCTCTGAACATCCTTTCATGTGGCTCCCATGATTGTCTCCTTGTTCTCTGTCAAGCATTTTCTCTCTTCCTTCAAATCCTCCCTTGCAATTAAGCTTTATCTTCAAGATATCTTGCTTCTTTTCTCATTATAAATAATCTTCTTACTTTTTCCTCCCTGCAGGTCTTTCCCTATATTTTGTCATCTTTGCCCTGGTTAGATTTTAAGGTCTTTGAGAGAGGAGCTGTACGTCTACTTGTAAACTCATAGGACTGTGTACGAATAAATGTGTTGTATATCAAGCAATATCAATATATATCTCACCACCCTCACAGTAAAGAATTTATTTCTAGTATCTTTACTGGTAGAAGCCCCATCCCTTGAAGTGTTCAGGGCCAGGCTGGACAGGGCTTTCAGCAACCTGCTCTAGTGGGAGGTGACCCTGTCCATGGCAGGGGGGTTGGAACTCAATGATCTTTAAGGTCCCTTCCAATTCTCACCATTTTATGATTCTAAGTGCATGTCCTCTATATGATAGTCGGAGTGAGTGTGAAAGTAGTGTGCTGTATTCATTCCCTGTGTGTATTCCCATGCTACCTGAACAGACCTGAAAATGGAACATGTTGAAAATCAGAGACAATGGTTCCTGTCAAATTTTTTAAATATATAGAATATTGTTTTTAAAATGCACGGTGCTGGACGGATTCCTAATTTTCATGTCTATTTTCAAGGCATCAAAATGCTGGGATAAGTGGAGATAAACAAGTCAATAAAAGCACTTATCTTCTATGAGTCATATGTTCTCCAAAATAGTTTTTATAGCATAGTTGTGTTTGGCTGCAGACACCTGAAGACATCTTGGTTGCAGATTTGATGGTTTTACATATATTTAAATCTTTGCCTGACAACTTGTTCTTTCTTTTTTCCAAAACTCCACCAACAATATAAAATCATTTAAAGCATGAGGTTTGTCACAGCCTTTTTTACAGATAGTTTTTATTTTAATGCTGAGGATGGTCAGCATTAGGGCTTTAGTGGTATTCACTCTTTAGTAGTCACTCACTAGACTATGGCATTTATGTGTTAGGTCTGAGCAGAGTCAAGTTTCTCATGCATCTCTCCTGGGCCACGCTGATGGGACGTGCACCACTTATTCCTCACTGCCATGGGCCCTTCCCACTCCCAGCCTCTGAAATGAGAGGGAGATGGCTTCCCACTCCCAGCCTCTGAAATGAGAGGGAAACCGCTTTCCTTGCAGATGCGGAATGCAGTTTCCCATCTGCCGCCTCTAGGTTTGCTCATCAGATGGTGTAAGACACAACTGCTTCAACACATGAAAGGCACCCAACAGGCTTAGCCTGATGGAAAGGTGAATGTAGCCTGGGGGCAACTCTTGCATCCCCGTTAACTAGCAAGGAAGAGATCCTGGGGCTCTCCTCGGAGTCTGTACATTGCTGTGATTTTTTTTCCCCCGCTTCAAAGGACATGTGTTGTTAACTGCCTACTCTTTGTGCCTCAGTTCTCCGCTTTGAAACAGGTAGTTTTGAAAGGCACTTGGCCACGTCTCAATTTTTCCCAATAAGAAAAGGCTGAATGAACTTCCAGAGATGCAACACTCAAGTTGGCGTCACACCCATTTAACAAAATTGAAAGACTACCTGCTTTTTAAACTAGTAACAGTGGCTTTATTTCCCCTCCCATACATATCTCAATCTGTATGTTTCTGTATCCACCTTACAGAAACTTCCTCTCTTGGGGAGGAAAAAGTTTATTTTCCACAAAAAACATCAAGTAAATCTTCTGCCATTTCCACTGAGAGCTAGTTTACCTCTCTGCAGAAATGTGCTGGGAACTAACACAATTTTGCATTTGGGATTTCCTACTAACTGTTGACTCACTTTCTGTATTTGATAATTTTTCAATTTTTTTCTACTTCAGCTTCCTACTTCCAGTACTTTCCGTGAAGCCTTCCTTTTAAGATTCTCAATTAAAGCTGTAGTCTACACAAGTCCTTTAAAGATGAGATTTGCTCATGCTTTTGTGTTAGTTCATTAGCCTACAGTGGGGACCTGTTTCTAATTTTTCCTTTACTGAATGTGCTTGGAGATCATGGTGTGCCTTGAAATTGCTCTATGCTGAAAGTACCAGCAATAGACATTATGCTTTTGTGCCATTAATACAGTTAGCTTTTTTCCCCCATTTAATGTCCCCTGGAGTATATTCCTGTAATTGTCAGTTACCAGCTCAGATGGGGTCTCCTGCACTGCATGTCTCCCAGAGCTATTCGTGTTCCTGTCCTGGCTGAATACCTCTCTGGCTTTGGCCGCAGCCCTGGGATCACGCATACAGATCACATTGTGATTCATATCACAGCCAGCACCTGATTCAAACCATAAGCATTTTTAAAGGTAATTGGAAGGTCGTTACCCAGGTTAAGGAAATAATTCAGACTCTTTATTGCTTGCAAAGTTGGGTTTCTGTGTGTGAACACAGGAGGGGTTTTGTATGGATTTTCTTTTTTGCTTGGTTTAACTCCTGTGTCTTTTTGTTTCCACTTTTTCATAGTGGTCCTCATATACCCTCTTTCTCCCAGCTCAACCTTCATATCTCCAGTGCACAGACAGAAGATGGTCTCACCAGGGCACACAACTTCATAAATTCATTTTTCCTTGAGCTCCCTTATTCAAATTTATTTTATCTTCACCATTGCTGTGGGCAAAATAGATCATGTCTTTTTCCCTCAGCCCAGCTCCTATCTTGGTAAGCCCAGCAAAGCAAGTCCACAGCCTGTTGTCCTTCACTTCTTGCCTGTCTCCAGACATCTTTGAGTTGGGAGCTTCTCAGAGACCTTTGTAACATATACAGTTTCTTCTTGCCTGCTTTGCTTTAAGCTCTTCTTCCTCTCACTTTCCATTTGTGAAATATTTATTTTCACAGCTGTTTGTTGCTGATGGCAAGAACTTGCCATGACAGTCACTCCTCCTTATTTCCCACTGAAGTCCTTGGCAGTGCTTGCTGGCAGGTGCCTCTTGATGCCTCCAGCTGCATGGAAATTAGAGGGCAGCTACAACAACAGTTTTGGTATGGGACACAAATCAATGCTCACTTGTGTCTGAAAAGCAGTTTCCAGTTTGTTGCTGAGGAGGACACTATTCCTTTGTATTCCTTTCTTACCCCCTTCCTTCTCCTAGTTTCTCGGAATCAAATCACAGAGTTAATATTACTAGTGCAGCTCTTTCAGGAAACTTGTAGGTTCTTTCTGTCCCAGGGCATGAAAAACAGCTGAAGTGAAGAATTATTTCTTAATTTCTGTAGCTGTGTACGGTTTATTGAAAAAAAATCTAATAATTTCCTAACCTAATCTAGTTTTTCAGCATCCCTATATTTTCATTGGTGGTTTTCTGATTTGGCTGTGTAGCTACCCATTGTAAGCAAGTGGAGATATATTTGATAGGTGTGTCCATGATGCAGATACAGTTAGTTTGTTACACAAGAATAAGTCCATGTAAGCGTCCTTATCTGATGGGTTCCCACCTGCTTCTTCACCCCTTCTTTCAGGGGGCTTCTGAAAACAGTGTTGGACTTCATATCAAATGTTTGACATATGTATATTGGACCTTATGTCAAATGTTTCACCTTGTGTCAAACGTGTTAGGGCCCAAAATACTGGTAGTTTGTGATACTGAAAATTAAAGCAACTACAGCCCTGTAAAAAAAAAAAAAAGGTCCCTAAGTCACTTTTCTCTCAAGTGCTCTAGTGATGGGTAAAGATTCAACTTTTCAAGGAGGGACTCTTTAAAATGCGTGTTAAAGATACCCATTTCTGTTCTGCCTTGATGCCTTAGACCTCAGCTTAATAATCTGAGTTTTTTTCGCCTTGAGTATCACTTAGTGTTAGTAAATGTTTTGTAACACAACTACTGGATTCTGTGGCAACTCTGCTGGCACTGAAACCTTTGAATTCAATTAGTTCCAGCCACTGATGTTAAAAATAAAAAAAAGATCTCATCTGATGTGGATTGCTTCTTGTTTCAGGCAAAGAGCAGAGGTGATAACTCTTACATTTTAGCTAATAAGGATTCTAGTATGATAAAGGTCTTACATTAATATTGTGATTACTGTATTCAAAAACAACAAAGACCTGGGGAAGTGCAGCTTCCCAGATCTTAAAAATTTTATATTCTAGTTCAATCAGATACATTTATTATTTAGAAATCTATCTAGATCTCAATCCCTTGAATGAATCTTCGAGGGGATGATAAGACTGTATAGTTCAGTAAATGCATCATGGTAATCAAAACCATCCAAGTCTCCTTTAAGTCAGAATTCACATTTAAAAGTACCTCTAGGAGGGATTGTTGCTTTTGCTTCTTGTTTAATTTAATCTATTTGAAACAGCCTAGAAAAAAAATCACTGAATTCTTAAAGAGTGTAATATGCTGGTTTTTTATCACCATAATATAATTGGGAACTATTCAATACTTGATAAAAATTGCTGAGAACTTTATTAATATCTCTGAGTAAATTGGCTCCCTGCTTGATTTTTAATTTCTGGTGTTAGGCAGAATATTTGATTTCCCCTTACTAAATGTGCTAACATATTGTTGGCTTTATTCCCCCTTTTCATATATCTGATATTTGGCTAGTGGAAGTGATATATGAGCACTTTGTGATAATAGTTGTTCGTAAGCTGATTTAACAGTTTTTAATTCAACTTCATTAGCCTTAGAGGGGTTGTTTTTTGTGAGATGTGTTCCTGGGATTTAATTTAGGCTTCAATTTTGTCTGCTGCTTGATCATACCTTTCTTTTGCCTGATCATGGTGAATGAAATTATCATCCCTCATCGCAAGCCCCTTAGAGGTTTGGGGGAGAGCTCTGTACGACTTCAGGGGGTCCTGATTGGATTCACAGCATTATGGCCATTTCTCTTTCTCATGCCCCGATCACAGCAACTTGTTTCCTGCTACAAAAGTGAACTCAATCTCCTTTTGTTTTGACCTGGAGGGGTAATACGAAGGGACACAGTGAAATTGGTGTATTCCCACTTGTGTTGAGTCTAAAAGACTAACAAGGCAAAAATCAATTCAAGAAGAGCATGTATACCCTCTGTCTTCAAATACCTATCAGCTGTAAATCACCTTGCACTTGGTTGACCAGAAATCCTAGGTTTTCACCCAAGAGTCTCTCTAATTGTAGGAACAGTTGCATTAAATTCCCATCTTAGAGAACAGTGAAGCTCAGCAAGCTGCCCAGCTACTTTTGGAAAAAAGGATGATTAATCTAGAGTTTTCCTAATTTCACCCATTGCAGTTGCATAGTTAAGTGTCATTGTTTATGTTATAAAACTGTTTTTCAGGATTTTGGTCTTTGCTGGTAAAATTTGCTGCTAGGCAGAAAGTGAATTTAGCTATTTTTTTAACCAAGACAAGCCTCAAAATAGAGGAGAAAAATTGTCTTCCTTAGATGGTACTGAAAGTGCAAGCTACTTAACAGAAGAAAAATGTCATGCTATTAGCCTCTAATACAATCATATTACTTTGGTCTTTTGACAAAGTAAAGCCTCATTGATATTAAATATGAAAAGTTACTACTTTTGCAGTAGCAACTTTTCATAAGGATTTTTGATTTTTTTTCCACTGAGTTCTAAGAGACTGGCCCATTAATAATGTATGACATTGCTCACAAGTCACATATGCTTAATAATTAGGAAACATTTGTAATGAGTTGAAAAGGGTAAGGAAAGCATCAGAAAATGTACAAGTCGAAAACTACAGAAGTCTCAGGCTAATAATTACCTGGGCTTCAAAAGCTTTTCAAATTCTAACAACAGATCCTACTTAAAATTAACAACGGACATTGCACAGAAAAGAATAATGAAAGAAGCCCAATCTTACCATTTGGGATAAAGGATATCTAAATTGATATAAGAGTGTGGGGGTGGAAAGAGAGGCTTTAAATATAGCTTCTGGCAATCTTGGCAAGGTCTTCTGAAGGAGACAGTGAGACTTAAGTTCCCAAATATTACTAGACTCTAACAGGGGATAGCTACTAGCTCCCTTAGTCCTTCATGCAAATCCTAGCCCATATACATGTATTTACTACGAAGTGCACTCCATAACTGACAGCTCCACAGTATAGGAAGAATTTCACCTACACAAGAGGGTTAAAATCTTTGAGTTCTGTATGTGAGTGATGAAAATGGGAGCTGCTTTTCAATTAGTCTTTATTTTGATTAAAGAGACCCCTTGTCACCACACCAAGTACTATGTGAAATATTTTTCTCCCTTCCAGTGAGCTGTCAGCAAGGGAGCCCTGGGTCAGAGCAGGACCTTGCTATGGTGCCCAGTATGGAGAGGACAGAGTTGCAGTGGAATAACATTGTCCATCCCCTTGGGCTTCATTTTTGTTTCAGCACAGCTGTAAAATAATACTATATGGAATTAACCAAAAGAAATATTGATTATTTTGTCTTTTTTTTTTTTTTTTTCTTGATGTAAGTGCCAGTTAGGTGACACAGATCAAGAAAAGTATTAAATTCTGAACTCAACAGAAACCTGACACTGGAAACAACTATCAAGGGGATAATTTGGGGAAAGGCTGAGAAGAGAGGGAAAAAAAAAACAGTGGTATCAGTCAATACCTCCAAATCCCCTTTCAAAAAATCCGGTGCGAGATACTCTAAGGAAATCTTTTTCTCCATTCTTTCATGGCCCTCATTTCAAAGTATGTGAAAATATTTTAATAAATATATTCTCACAACTCACCAGAGAGTCAGGGCCGTACTGAGCAGTGTTTCTAGATATGAGGGCTTGAGGCATGGAAAGGCTAAATGACTCATCCATGATCAGACAAGTCTGCGATAGCAAAGAAAATTGAAACTCCTTCTCAAACTCTATTCAGTGAGTCAAAAATTTGCTATGTAAAGCAAGGAACAGGGATGAGTTTTTGCCTGCTTTATTTGGAGGTGGAGAGCAGTGTTATTCTTGCTATTAATTCTGAACTTTGGCATTGAATCCAAAGAAGCATGATCACCGTCATATGCTCGCAACAAAATTAATGCGATAAAAAAGGACATTGAAACATATGAAAAATTGCAACTATAAAGCTGCAATAAAATTGATGCAGAGAAGAATGCACTGACTGTGCCCCAGCTCTTAAGCCTGGGGATCAGGTCTGAGCTCAGAGGTTGTGTGAAAGCTTTTCCAAAAATCTGGGTAAGAGTAAGGTGATTTAGAAGGGGTGACACAACTGTTCACATGAGTTTAGCTTCTGGGATTAACTTTTGTCTGAATGCAGCAGCATTAGGAGATGTTCCTGCTCAGGACCTGAGTCCTGGCTACCTTTTTCTGCCAGGACACTGGAGGAATGTATTTCAATGTCTGGAACTAAACTTTCATTTGAGCTAGAGATTTCATAGGAGGATGTAAGGCATTTTGTAGAATACTTTGGTCCTTAGGAGCTGGCAGTCCCCTTTCTTTTTTTTTTTTTTTTTCTTTAATCTGCTTTTTGAAAGGTGAAAGCTGGGCAGAGCTGAACCCTGGATGTGGCACCACAATGTGGTAACACCACGCTCTCCTAGGCAGCGGGACAATGGTCAAAGATGGTCAGATCCTTGTGACTGAGGTCAGATGTAGTTTGTTCCACCTTCAGGCTGACTCAAGCCTCCAGGCTTCCTGTATCCTTTTGAACTCTAATTCTTTAGACCTAATGGGGTTTTTATTTAACACATTTCCCACTAATGGAGTGATATTAGAGACACACTTAACCTTTGTTCTTTAAGCCTGTGTCAAACGGTACTGTGCCTCTCGGTTATCTGTGATAGGTCTTAGAGGTGTTGTGAGGCATAAGCAGAGGGGATGGATGGGCTATGGAGGTGCTCCCTTTCATTCTTTTTCCTTGGCGAAGTTGCCTTTGCAGACATAGCATAATTATCTGTCTAAAATCTGTCTTGAGTTCTGGGAGCAGGCAGACATCTCATTAACTCCTCAAAGCTGATTATTCCTCATAGCTGGACCAGTAGCGTGAAAACTCAAACAAATGTTTGCCAACATCTGGGTTGGGTTTGGGTGGGTTTTTTGTTTGGTTTTTGTTTGTCTGTTTGTTTTGTGTGTTCTCAAAACTAAAGTGATATGTGAACGAAGACCTTAACTGCCACTCGGCAGCTACATCAGCCACTTTGTGGACACAGTCCTCCCCAAAACTGCCTGTTTATGATTTAGCTTAATCCACAATTTCATAAACATAGCAGGCTTTGTCGGTATTTTGCTCTCCTAATATAGATATAATTTAACTAATGAATATGAAATTTCTACATAGCATTGCGACCTGATAATGGAGGGGAGATAAACTCTTCCATGCCCAGTGGAGTGGGCAAATATAAAGTAGTACAAATATGACACTGTCTTCCTGTGGTAGCTTTGCAACAGGCTTTCTCATGGATGCCCAATTTTACTTTTTAAACACAGTATAATGACAAGATACTTCCAGCATATTGCTCTGGATTGTAAAAGTTGGGCCACATTAATAGTATTTCCCTGGTTTTGTTTATTTTTTTTTTTTGTGTCACTACTTTTTTGTCTTTCTTACTGAGAAGGGAAATGAAACCCAAGTTGCTTCAGGCTGTAAATTATGAATGAGTAGCATGATCATCTGTAACTTCGAAGCAAAGGTCAAAGGAATTTTTTTTTTTTAATTTCTTCTGTGTTCTTTATCTGGATCTTCTTTGATGTTTACACGGCACATACATCATGATCATTATATCCCGTGTTCTTGCATCATTAATGCAACTATAAACGACAGGGCTCAAGTTATGAACAACCGGTACTTCAGTCTCACACAGACAGATATGAAGGAGGAAAATGAGCTAAATAAAAACACTTAAGGGATTGTTCCCTGGTGTAAATGCCCTTAAAGAGCGTGTGACTAAGTGAGAAGATACTGCTCCTTTCTGGAGTTGATTTCCAACCCAGCAAATCTTTGTTCATTAATTTCTAAAATAAGAGAACATATTGGGATAAAAATAAGGAATTTGAAAGTCTTTCAGCAATATTTCATATATGCCAACTTGTTTCATGAAACTGAGCTGGTAACGGTTTGCTTTAAATTTTACTTGTTGCAGTTCAAAACTACTTATGTGCATAGGCTGGAAAGCTACAGAACTCCCTGGGAAAGTTGAAGGGCTGAGACTTCAGGACATGAGGTTTATTTGAGGGGTAAAAAAATGGAATAGTGCCATATCTATTTTGAAATGTACTATAGAAGTGGGTTTATGAGAACATGCACACCTCACAGACAAAGCCACAGCTGATCCATTACTGTCCTTTTTGGCACGATTGCAATGGATTTGATGTTTACTTTTGCCGGTGGATGGAGAGATGTTGGCCATGGAGGTGCTCCTGGAGCACCTCTGCTGAGCAGCCTTGAGAGGCCGTGGCTACTTGGAGCTGGCAGCAGGATGCCATCTGGGCACACACTGCAAGCTGGCCATCACTGTGTTAACCATTTTAATTAGTTCTGTGTTAAACCAAGGCAAGTGCTCAGCTTGGATACATTTAATGTAATGGGTAGTGACCAGTAAAACATTGTTCTCAAAGTTTTATAGTGGAACATTTGCAATATTAGACCCTCTCCTCCACAGACACTGTTTTTTAACACGCTGGGTTTTACCTGTAATGAAAATGTTGTAACTCTAGAGTCCAGGTAGAAAGAATTTTAAGGTGTTTTTAGCCACAGACACATCATATGAGACTTTTCAGGGCCTTTTATGTTACGTGTTTTGCAAAGATTATGGTTTGGAGTTCAAAATCAATTTAGATCTCGGTGCCTTTGTTTTTGAAGCAGGAATAGTCAAAATGGTGACTGCATTTCAAACTACTCATTTTGCATGCAGAGTAACAACTCTTTAATAAGAAATTTTACTGCAGTATCTTAACATGCAGTTTTATTGCCTATTATTTTTAGCGAGCATTTATAAAGCCTTATGTTTGGGGTTTAACACCTTAGCTATTTCCCACCATAACAGGTTGAAATTTGGCATAGCAGGGGTAACCTTCATTTCAAAATTTTCACAGAAAATTGTAAACAGCAAATTGCTAATTTGTAAAGATTTTGTTAATTCCCACACTTTGAAGCCTGTCAACTTAAATGTCAAATAATGTGACATCCATATGGACCATTAGATCAATGAGAGTCTAGGACCGCAGCTGCCTCAAAGTGCACATCCTGTAGTGACACCTCTGAAGTTCTAGCACAGCCAAAAAGGGGGGGGAGGAGGAAGCAAATTGTCAAAGTAGGAAAGGGCAAGACAGCTAAAACTGTCTTTCAAAAAAAAAAAACCACCTTCGTTCTGTCATTTTGGAAAACTTCTGAAATTTCAGTTTCCAAGTCGCAAACGTGGCGCTGAAGCTGGTTTGAAGCCAGCTTCAGAGTTGGCGAGTTTGGAACATTCAAACCACAATCAGAGTGCTTTTTTTCATCAGGCTCTGTCTAGGTAATATTCTGACTGGTGTCTGTTTTGCCTTTAACTTTAGGATGTGGTCCAAATAGAACACCGTGTTGCTCTCTCCTTGGTATAGCGTAATAGTCCAAATGTTATCTTTCCCATGGGTAAATTTTCTGTTGAAAATTTCATGGAATGGGTGTGCCATTGACAGCAGTAGCATGTTATAGGAACATACAATATTCAGAGTTTCTAGTAAAATATTCTGTATATATTATACAGTTCATATTAAATAGCTGGAATATCTTTTATGATTCAAAGCATCAGTAACTGAGTCACTTGGGCAGAAGCTGCATTATACTTTATTTGGGGTATATTCATTTTGGCAATGTAATATCTCATTTGAAACGAACGTATATTGCACTATTGATTTTCATGGGCCTTAGAATAATAAAAACATCATGCAGCAATAAAGAAAAAAGCATGCTTTTTCTGTATACACTATGTTTGGATGCTGTTCATAGAAGTAAACATAAAACCTGTGTTGTTATACAGAAATAGGAAGTACTTTATTTTACACCATGGTGTAATGGTATTCATATAACAAGTCTTTAACTCAAATGTGGTCTTAATTCTGTAGAGCTAAGCTCTTTTAAGCATACTGCAAATAAGTGCTCCTGCTTTAGAGAGGGACAAAGAGGCACAACGCCTTTCTTTTTCCTTATTTACTTCCAGGAAGGCTGATCTACTCTGAGGTTTACTTATAGATTTGGGACTTTTTAGTTTGAGGAAGAGGAGGCTGAGGGTAGACCTTATCACTCTCTACAACTGCTTGAAAGGGTATGGTAGAGAGGTTGGTGCTGGTTTCTTCTCATGGATAATTAGTGGTAAAACAAGAGCACATGGATTCAAGCTGCAGCAGGGTGAGTTTAGGCTGGACATTAGGAAAAAATTCTTCCCAGAAAGAGTGGTCAGGCACTGGAATGGGCTGCCCAGGGAGGTGGTGAAGTCCCCATCCCTGACTGTGTTGTAGAGTCGATTAGATGTGGTGTTGAGGGATCTGGTGTAGGAGAGAACTTTGTAGAGTAGGGCTGATGGTTGGACTTGATGATCCCAAGGGTCTCTTCCAACCTGAATGATTCTATGATTCTATTCTATGATGTATTTATTTTTTAGTATGATCAATTTTGCATACTTGCCAGGCTTCTCTCCTAACAACTCTGCTACCTGGCATAGAGAAAACTGATCAAAACCCTGGAAGAAATGGTGTCAAATATGTTCAGTCCTGGAGACAACAGACTCCTTCCTGACCTTCTAAGATGGTGATTTCCTAGTATTGTAACAGCATCGATACATGGGAAATTTCTAGTAGTGCTGATGTTATTAGTCACCATGTACTGAGTTAAGAAATACAGGGTCCAAGGGAGATGCAGAGAGACTCCTTGATTTTGTCACCTTGACTTTATTGGTGGTGCCTTGGACACAAGGTGACTCAGTGCATCCAGCTGCTTTGGAAAACTGTTTTATAGCTATGTTCTTGAGCTTATTTTTTTAGCAAATGTTACTAATGAAATAGTCTAATTTGAAAGCTTGGATAAATGATATACAAAGGAATTGATCTTTAACTTTTTTTTTTTTTTTTTTTCATGGAGAAGTTGCATTTAATGTCTTGGAAAGAAAAAAAAAAGAGTGGAAATATTTCTGTTCTGTTTCTCATTTTGTGAAATGAATTCCTACAAAATGGATATTGTTAGAAATCAATAGTTAATTGAAAGATGTGGTACATTTTATCATTAGTAGTTAAAGAGAAATTCCAAAATAGTAATATTAAGTTTTTAGAGTGAGCTATTTATAGAATTTATTGCATTTCTATGTAATTGTTAGAAATGCGGTGTACTATTAGAAGTGTATAGGCTCCTTAATCTTACTTAGATATTACTTAAATCTGAAATCTAAATGAAAAGATATTTTACCAAGATTGGTATTAATTTACTTTCTTTACAAAATTTTAGGCTAATTGGCTGGTGGGGACATGAATTCAAAACACGATTCTGCATGGAAAACAGTATGTACTTTTACACTTTCAATTTCACCTTCCTTGTATGTATTTTTATATAACCAGTTTCACTTTTACAGTAGTTTGAGTAGAAAGGATAGAATTTTGAATTTCCTCACTTATATTAAAGGTTTTAAGCTAAACTCATCCCAAACGTGTAATGCAGTGGAGTTAACAAAATAAAAGTGGGAATACATTTGGTCTCTGGGCATATGGGTCTGACTGTCTGCTTCTAGATATTTTGCTGAAATAGCTTCAAAATGCAGATGTAGAATATGGATGAAAGTTTGAAAGTGTGTCAGCGAATTAACCACATAAGTCTCTGAGGAGTGAGAATCTGCTATCGTTCACTTGGGTAATATCTTATTTTAGGATTAGTTCCACTGGAATTAATGAGAAATTATATAAATAAAGGTAAAGCAATCTGACATAAGTCATGGAATGCCACTAATTTTTCAGCAGCTCCAAATCCCTTGCCCTAGCATAGGATGGGCTATAAGACAAAACCAGACCTGCTCTGAAATAGCTGAATTTTTATGCTCCCAATATGATGTGAACACTCCTTTCCAAGTCTGATGGCTTGACTGTTACACTCTATTTTAACGTATGGCAGAGAGAGAATCCTGAGGGATCAGAAGAAAGGAGCTTTTCAGTTTGATTGGTTGTTTTGTTTTTAATATATTTTTAATTTTCTGTGGCAGCGCCTATTGAAGTGACTTTGGCTGGAGAACACCTCTCTAATAGCCTCAGTCTGCTCTTTGTTTTCTGGCCATGTGTAAGAGAGTGGCACTGTGGAAAGCCGGCAGGAGACACAAATTGCCTTGAAATACTGTTAGAAGAAGAAAAATATTGTTTATTCATTTCCATGGGCAGTTTATAGGGGAGAAGTTGGGCAAGAATCATTATAAAATTAGCCAGTCTGCTGTGCATGAAAAGCAGTTCCTCCACAGCATCCTCCTGCTCTGGTGCTGGAGCATGAAATATAAATGGTGACACAGAACTTACAGTGAGGCTTTTATAGATTCATTAAATAGATTTTGTGAAATTTCACAGCCCAAAGTCTATGCAACTTCTCTACTTGGCCTGAAGCTACACTTAGCCACGGATGCGGTCTCCCACGTGTCTCGTCAGTTTAATAAAGTTAAGGAACATGATTCCCTGCTCATGTACCGAGGGTCTGCCCGAGTGTACCTCTGCTGACTTGGAATTTCTCTGGTTTCTGCCAGTGTTAAAAGGGATTCAAGTGTAAAGATGGCTTTAAACAAATTAATTTTGGTGGTTTTAACAAATTAATTGCAGTTCTCCAGTTCCCCTGAAGCTGTTAATGAGGTCTTCCGCTGGATGAAACTTGGCTTCTCTCGACGTTAAAAGTATGAGCTGTGAATAGATTACTATTTCCTTTTAATGACCGATTCCTACAGGCCACATTAGTGAAATATTTTATTGCGCGAGGACAGACTTCAAGATAACGTCCAATCCATTAAAAGGAAGAAATCAAAAACACTAATATATGTCATTCATTTTCCAGAACTACAACTAAGTGAAGGAATTAATGGGTTTCGGTTATCAAATCCTCCAATTTTACTGGTCTGTGCTCTGCAAGCTAGTTTAGAGGTAAGTAATTGCTTTACTTTGAGCCTGAATTTAAGAGTATAAAAATGTTAAATGAGTTCTATGTGTATTACTGCTGTCTCCCTTAAGAAAAAATTGCAGAATAGTTAAAAAGTGAAGGGGGGAGGAGGAATAAAAACCAAGGAAAATAACTCCACAACCCTGAGAGACCGAGGCCTTTAATAAGTACATTCATCCCTCCACTGTTCTCACAAACTTTGCTCTTGGACCCTGTATACATGAAGTTTTCTCCACCAAGCCTGACCACCAGCACTGGGTTATTTCTGGCTTTTGGGGGCTAAGCACAAACAGCAGCTTTCCCCATAGAGATATTCAGGGCTTGACTCCGTGCAACTCATGCAAAGGGTGCTGTTAGAGGTCTTCCTAGGAAGGAACCACGTAACTCTAAAAAGTTGCATCCAGAATTGGTTCTATGTGTATTTCCTTGGGCAAACCAGCTTTAGCTCCTTTATGAAAAGAATTGGTTGTGGTGACTGACTGTCCTGCAGTCTAAATTGAACCAGCAGTTCTGGGAACTCTGATGGAGTCCCTTTTATTACAAACAGAAAAGGGAGAAGCTGTCTGTGAATGCTTCCTAAAAGGAGAATTCATGAGTGTGGTTTAGCTCTAGAATGGGTTTTGCTTCATTTCATCATTATGTTTTTGGTGGCCAAAGGAGCAGAGCACCATCTCTGACCCGTCTCTATACAAACATTGTGAGTGGCTGTAGAAAGGACAGTCCTCCATACAGATCTAAGCCATGTGCTGAAAGCCCTTTGGTCCACCTTGGAGAGCACGATTCAGCCCTGTTTAAAGGCACACTCTTCCCCAAACACCTTGTTATAACCTTGCATTTCATATACAGGTGTAGCAGCATTTTCTTATGGATGGTTCACCTCTGAAATGCAGGACTTTAAGTCTTTGGGACTAAAAAGGATGATTTTACATACATTTCCCTTCTATATGCTACATACTCTACTATATTACATTTTTTTCCTAAGCTGCTTTTCAAGCCTGCCTTGGTTAGCAAGGTTTTGCCATCAGCATAAATGGGAGAAATTTATTTCTGCTGGCATTCCATTAAAGCTAGTGGCATGGCAAAGCTGATGATGGGAAAAAAAAAAAGAAAAAAAAAGAAAAAAAAAGAGAAATGTCCGCACACTGTATGTCCCTCTCCTTTATTTGCTGAAAAAACAGTATCTTAAGCAAAGTCAGAAAATTGCCAATTGTGCTCTCTCCAGCTTCCATGCAAGGCTGAAGGACTGCAAAGGGCACCGCAATGCTTCTTGTTCTGCCTGACAATTTATTTTGTTAGTCCTTAGCCATCCAATATATTTTTTTAAACTTTATGTGACCTTCGAGATAAGCTGAAAGCTAGGCTGCTATGACCCAGATTGTGAGTGCTCCAGTTTGTGTGGGTTGATGTCATTTAGCCCACTGTGGGGAGCCTCGAACAATGAGGGCTGAGCCGTTTCCATCGCCTCCCCTTCCCGCGCCCGCATTACCTTTTGGCACAGCCAGGATTTCCCAGTGCTAATTGCTCTAATACAGTGGGAAACAAAACAGTTTTCATGTCTGGCAAGAGATGGCTGGTGAAATTGCATGCCACCTTCACTGGGACACATTAAGCAGAAGGCAGTGTTTCCAATGGAAACAATGAAAACTGCAAGTGTTAATGCATGTTATTCCTCAATAATGCTTAAAGTGACTGTTATGGCGGTAGCTGCTCCCTTTTATGGAAAAAAGGGGAGCACTCGACAGCCACATTTAAAAGATCTTTTCTCAGAAATATCACCCAGGAGGCCGAATATTCCTTGCACAAAGCCTGAGCAAACAGATTTTTGCATGCAGCCTAAGGAGAGCCATCCCTCATACTGCCTCAAAGCCCAGAGGAAGAGGAGGCAGGTCTCTGTTTTACCTCCAGTGATGTGCTAAACAGTTGTGTGCATGCTCTGCTTGCCTCTATGGGGAGGGAAACAACTCTAGATTTTTGTTGACCTGTACAAGTAGTGGAGACTGCCGGTGGCTCTGGTCCCTGTCACATTAATTTCAGTGACTATACTGCCTCTGTACAGTCTGTCTTAAGCAGCCATATTTTGTTCCACACAAAAACCATGGAATCCTCTAGGTTGGAAGGGACCTTTCAGATCATCAAGTCCAACCATCAGCCTAACACTGCCAAAACCACCACTAACCCACGTCCACATCTACCCATCTTTTAAATACCTTCAGGGATGGTGGTTCCACCACTTCCCTGGGCAGCCTGTTCTGATGGTTGATAACCCTTTGACTTTGTGCAGCATCTAGTGGCTTTGATAGCACCATGGTGTAATACTTGGGGTACTCTGAAAAAGAGTAATTTCCAGGTGCTGCTGGAAACCAGACTTTGTTGTATTTTGAGTAGGATTTCTTGGTTACCTCTTTGTACACTCATTCAGGTTATGATATAAGTAATCTTAAAAGTGTTACTCCTACAATGAGGAGCAGTGATTTCTTGAGAGTAAAGATCATGGATTTTCATACAGAAAATTCGCCATGTCTCTGTGGAAGCATAATTGTCCATGAGAATCAGTATTGTATTTATGTGTCAGAATCTGATTTTAAGTTACTATTTGATACTTGCCTGTCTAGATCTTGCCATCTTTCCCTTCAGGGACTTGCATGGAAAGAAGAAAAGGGAGGATTTGAGGAAAGCAAGGGTAAATTGTTTCCAGGGTTACATTTTCCATTACTCCTTGTTGTGGAGCCTTTCCAGAGTACAGGCAGGAGCTATCTTGCCTTCACCTGCTCCCAGCCTCTTCTGCCATGTTGTTCTTGTTTGTGTGGCAAAATAGCACTGCCATTTCAAAGCAATCACTATTGCACATCTCATGACATTCTGAGTTTCTGCAGCTCACTAGTTCTCGTAGCTCTGTAAGAGCATAAAGCTACTAAACCAGAATCAAGTGAATACTTTTTTTCTTCATTCAAACTAGCAAAGGCAGAGCCTGTGCAGGACTTAAAGCAGTAAGGTCAATACATTAGTATAAATTTGTGTTTTCAAAGAGTAGAGTCTGTAGATCAGCCCTGATATTTCAGTCTTGACCCTTGGTATTTCCTCCTTGAGGTGCATACAGAGAAAAAAAATGTATGTGATTTTGAGTTTCATGAAGCTCTGTTGAGTGCATAGAGGATTTATGGATCCTCTTCAGATGTGCAAGTGAATTCTCTCTTAGCAAATTTTTTGTGTGCAAATTCATTAATGCCAACATGTATGTGTGTAAAATTTTTAACAGTAGACAAATGTCTTTCATTATTTAAAGTAATATCTTTATCCTGTGTTTTCAAAAGCCAAATCCTGCCATGTTTATGTATAATGTCTATCTGATATTACAACTAATTCTAGTGATAATAGTGCAACCCTTTTAGTCCTCCTTGCTTCCTTTGAATTTCTTTAGCAACACATTAGCATTCTAACGATTTAAAATCACTATAGGTTTTTGGTCAGACTACAATGAAGGCATTGAGAAGGAAATCCATTCTACTCACTGGCTACTTGGAGTACCTGATAAAACATTGCTACAATGAGGATAAAACAAACCCAGAGAAGCCTTTCGTGAAAATAATCACGCCATCTCAGATTGAGGAAAGGGGATGCCAACTCACGCTATCTTTTTCCCTCCCAATCAAATCTGTGTTTAAAGAGCTGGAGAAGAGAGGAGTGGCTGTGAGTAAACCAAACTTCATCTTCTGCACTGTTTCATGCACTTATACTGTAACGAAGTAATAATTTTGCTTTTTATGCAAATACAATCTCATATAAAGCCAAAAAAGACCGGGGGTGATGGAAATTGCTTACATAGCATCTTCAAACTTTACTTGTGTAAATAATGAAATAAGTATAGTTATTTATAAATTGTTGGTCAGTATATTGTCGTTTCCCTACTGATTTATTTCTAGTAGTTCTGCAAGTAGCACCCAGGAATCGCTACTGAGGTTAGATCTGCTTTAGGGCACATTATGTGGAATGCATTATGGAGCTGGGACAGGAAGGATAGGAAAAAAAGAAAAAAACCCAAATCACTGGAAAAACACAAATATGAATATGTCAGAGCTGTCCAGTACAATTTACTGCCTGCACAGGCCTCTCCTGCTCAGTGTGCTTGTCCAGGAACCCTGCTGTGGGTCCAAGCATGAGGTCAGAGACCACAAAGAGGTCTGTGCCACCCCAGGGTGCTGGGAGTCAGCAGAGCTCAAAGCGTTCTCACCAGCTCGCACACTTACAGCCCAACAACGGCAAGGAACCTCCACGAGTCCCTTTCCTGATCTGCAAATGGCCAGACCCTTGCTCTTTGTGAGGCATCAAGGTGGAGGAATTAAAAAGCTGCCATTTCCTTGTCCATGTGTTTTAGCACTTAGAAAAAGATGCCACTGAATGGCAGTGCCATGTAATGGCATTGTTACCGGTGAACACTGCTCAAAAAGAATAAAAGTGAAGTTTATGGCTATACATTTGGTGATTTAGAAGCGCTGAGAGGTGAGGCTGAGAGCGTAATGCCATAAAAATGATATATGGGTTTTATTTCTGCTGGTGACTTGTGTCCCCAAAGGGCAACTCTTCTTGGATAAATATGCACCTGGTTTGGTGCTGCCAGGGAATTCCAGGAACTGCTGCTTTTAAGAGGGCACAGGGCCTTACACTGTTGGCTTGTCTTCTTGATGCAGTAATGCTGTTCAAAAATGAGAGATTATACTGTTCAGCAAAATGTTCAAATTCACAGAGTGGGGGAAGAAATATACTGCAAAATCCCTACAATATTATTTGTACCTGTAATACTGGGACCAGTGTTGTTTAGCATGGAGTCGTAGAATTGTTTTAGTTGGAAGAGACCTTTAAGATCACTGAGTCCAACCATTAACCTAACACTGCCAAGTCCGCCACTAAACTCAGCACGACATCTACACCTCTTTTAAATACCTCCATGGATGGTGGCTGAACCACTTCCTTGGACATCCTGTTCCAATGTTTGATGACGTTTCAGTCAACAAATTTTCCCTAACATCCAATCTAAACCTTCCTTGGAGCAACTTGGGGACATGTGCTCTCATCCTATCACTTGTTCCTTGGGAGAAGGGACTGACCCCTATCTCACTACTACACTACACCCTCTTTTCAGGGAGTTATAGAGAGTGAGAAAGTCTTCCTTTAGCCTCCTTTTGTCCAGGCTGAATGACCCCAGTTCTGTATATCTAGATCCCTTGCCAGCTTTTTGCTCTTTTCTGGACTTGCTCGAGTCCCTCAGTGTCTTTCTTGTAGTGAGGAGCCCAAAAATTAGCACAGTATTTGAGGTGCCCAGTACAGGGGGGCAATCACTTCCACAGTCCTGCTTGCCACACTATTTCTGATAAAAGCCAGGATGCTGTTGGCCTTCTTGGCCACTGCTGGCTCATATTCAGCAGTTTGTCGACCAACACCCCCAGGTTCTTTTCTGCCAGGCAGCTCCAGCCACTCTTCTCGAAGCCTGTAGTGCTGCGTGGGGCTGTTGTGACCCAAGTGCAGGACCTGGCACTTGACCTTGTTGAACCTTGTTGTATTATGGGGATACACAGCTGGTTTTGAGGCTTCCAATGGTACTGCTAGAGTGTTGCCCATCCTGAGCATTGCCTCCTTTTTTAGGCAATGCAGCACTCTCCTTGCTGTATTCTTCACAATAGTGCTCCTCACAGTAGTGCCTTAGGAGTCTGAAAATTTGTCCATGTGTCTCCTTGTCAGTTCAGTCACTCTTCCTTGCTGTGACTCCATGAAGACAAGGATGACATTTGAAAATATTATCTGACAAAGAAATATGAAGTGACCTGAATTTACTAAGCATTCCCTTTCTATTTTGCAGTGTGACATGCGAGAACCAAATGCTCTTCGCGTTGCCCCAGTTCCTCTCTACAATTCTTTCCGTGATGTGCACAGATTTATTGAAATCCTGGGATCTGCAATTACATCTTCAAAACAAACAGCAAACAATACTGCACTATCTGGATCTTATTGATGGCTCAGCTGTATCTTTTAATCTATTTCTGACTAAGATGCATTTATCCCGCTGAGCGATTCTTCGCTTCGAGTAGACTGAGCTATATCCCATGCAATTTGCAAAAAAATGACTGTGCTTGAATAGTTATTTACAACAGACATAGTTTTATTAAAGCTCATATTTCCACTCTGCTTTGACTTTGACTTCATGAATTAGTATGCTTTGTATATTTTAATGGGGCTTTTCTTAAACATTTTATGTAGTTTTATTACATTAGCTTTGAGAAGCATGGAAGAATTGCTATCAACTAGAACAGGAATGAAAAGAAAAATCCCTTCTTTATTAAAAAAATGATGCATAATAAAAAGTGGAAAATAGACAAATTGCTAACAGTTAAAAGATACAGTCCAATTTACATTTTTAATTTATCAGTTCTATTTAAAGTACATGGTATACTTGAAAAGTAGAAGTTGAACAATTAGTTGCTTAAAAACTGTTAACAGCTGCATACTAGATTTTTCAAAGGACCCAACATTTTGAAATTCTTATTTAATTAGTGGATTTAATTGAAGCATGAATTTACATTGTGGATACTTCCTTTTGGTGTGATGCAGTTGGCTAAACCAAAACATTTTAGCATTCTAGGTAGTCTTCCTGGAGATGATATACTTGAGAAAGCTGAGAACAATTTTAAATTCCTGTAAGCCAGTGTGAAGGGCTGTAGGAGCACCTACTGCAGTTTTCACAAGGCTTATTTTTGGATTAGGTAAAATGAACCCTGAACTGTTTAAGCTGCAGCAAAATACCTCATTGTTAGCTTACAGTGCAGCCCAAATTTTTACAGAGGTTTGCTCCAGGCAGTTAAGCGCAATGAAGAAAAACTGCTTACGTTTAACCAAAGCTTTACCCAGAGCTGTTTTAACACATAAATAAGACCTTGAAAAAAATGGCAACTAAGTTCCGAAGTCTCCAGCTATTCAGCGTGTATTGTTTTTCAAGAATCAACTGAAACTTGCTTTCTGATGATCATAGAATCATTCAGGTTGGAAGAGACCCTTGGGATCATCAAGTCCAACCATCAGCCCTACTCTACAAAGTTCTCCCCTACACTAGATCCCTCAACACCACATCTAATCTACTCTACAACACAGTTAAGGATGGGGACTCCACCACCTTCCTGGGCAGCCCATTCCAGTGCCTGACCCCTCTTTCTGGGAAGAATTTTTTCCTAATGACCAGCCTAAACTTACCCTGCTGCAGCTTGAAGCCATTCCCTCTTGTTCTGTCGCTAATTACCCATGAGAAGAGACCAGCACCAACCTCTCTACAATGTCGTTTTGGGGGAAGAAGTGAGGACTACCCCAAACCATTTTAGCTCAAGGGCGTTTTTACTGTTTGGGATTTTTACACCCTTTGAGCATCTCCTGCTGCACAAGGAAACCCAAGGGACTTCAAAGTGTATACCCATGCTCTCTAATTAAAAAAAAAAAAACAAAACAAAACAAACCAGCAACATAGTTTTAAAATCTCTGCTGCAGTAATACTAATTTTATTGGTTTTAATATGTAGGGAAAAGCTGAAAGAACTGCAAATAAAGCATTTGGTGATCTTTTTAGCACCTGTGAAGAGGAAGAACAGCTTCTTAAACTAGAATATTGTTATAAAGATCATCCCGGGAATCTTAATCAGTTGGAAAGCTCTGGCTCACTCAAGAGGTTTTGATTACGTTGACGTCATGGCTCTTTAATCAGCTGAGACTGTGCAATTGTATTGCAGACCAGGTATCCGTATTTCGGTGGCTGCATTTTTATTTTTATACTTGCATCTGCAACACAGCTACTTTCATCTGCTGAGTGGCATGATCTTAGAAAAGGACTACTTTCCATAAAGGGGCTGTTGATGAAAAAAGCACTGAATATAAAACTGTGATGGTCCACAATATTGAAAACGGTTTGAATTCACAGCCAGTGGCTTTGAAGCACTTGTGCTGTTCCACAGCTCTGGCTAACAGTCGTTTATGTCTGACCTATAAAGTTAGGCAAGCTTAATATAAACCCAGACACTAGGTCATGGTATAAATTACCTTTATTTTTTACATCAACTGGCCCTTGGTACACCCAGGAAGAGTAAGAACCTCAAAATCTCTTAATAAATAGCACCTAGACACCAGGGTTTGGACTAGATGTCTTGGAGGTTACAAGGAGACCAGTGGTGAATTTTGATGTCACAGTTTGGCATCTGCATTAAATTCACAAACTGTGAAAACAATTACTTGTATCTTTGAAGAAAGTGAACCAAGCAGAGTAGGTCAAGTACTTACTGAACCTCTGCAGTTCAGGTTTCGAAAGGTACCAGATTGTTAATAAAAGTTTAATAGTATTTTTTCTTTCAGTAACATTTCAGGCTGCAGGTACAAATACTGACTTTATAAATAAACATTTGAGTTCCATTTGATGGATTTGATTAAATTCAGTGCATCAAACCTCACTTACATAAACTTTTCTGAATTGCTCCCTCTCTTTTTTACCTTTCAGCTGTGAAGATAAACATGAAAGCTCCTTGCTTTTATAGTTGTATATATAAATTCAGAAAATAATTTCCAAAAGGTGAGGGAAGGCTATGTTATGTTTTACTGAAAGAAAATTACAGCTTAAGCACCAGTTTCATGTGGTCTTTTCCTACTTGTAGTAAGTTTTGCAAAATGAATAATACTGAAAGTTAACATTAGGTGTCAGTATTTTACATATTATTTAGTGAGAGAATATCAAGTGAAAGAGCTTCTGTGGAAGGAAGAAAAAAAAAAGAATATTACAGTCTGCTTTTTCAAATGCTCTATGTTATTATAGTTAGAGTAATATCAGGAATAATTAGGTGTGAAATAATTAATTGTATATACCCCCAGTGCTTCTTGCTAGTTACATCTCTGATTTAAAATTCAGTATTAAGTACTACTGCTTTCGAATTGTGATAACATTTAGTTCCTGGATTGTCTGAGAAATTACATTTTTCAAATTAAACTGCAAGACATGAGTGGCTGTAGATGACAGAAAATTGATACCCAGGTAGAGTGATAAAATGCCTACAAAAAGAAGGGAGATAAAAGTGAACAGGCAGATCCCTGGCTGTATGTGATCTTTCTCAGCACAGCATGATGTAAGACTGTGCAGATCTCTTAAACTCATTGCAATTGTTGGAAACATGAGGGAAAAATACTGTGGGGATCCATTTGTGCCTTTTTTCCTGTCTTGCCACAGAAAGATTAGAAAGAAGGCAAAGGTCTCTTCCATAAGCAGAAAAGGTTGGATTTGTTTTCCAGAACAGTAGGATCTGAGTGAAGGAAAAAAAAAAAAGGTATGACATATAGTTATTTTACCATCTGAGTTTATTGCATGATTGAGAATGGGAAGGACTTGACCCATTTAAGAGAGATTAAGATGAGGATTGGGAGCCCTTGGTCTAACTACTGCAGAATCCACCTTGCTTTCTTTTTATCAACAGACTAGTAGTTATAGGTATATTAAGAAAAAAAAGATGAAAAGAGAAAGAAAGGGGGTAAAAACTCAACCTAAGCTGGCCCTGTAACATGTAAAATTCTAGAAAAAGAAAGGATGGAGGATAATGAAACAAAATCATTAACTTTTTAAGCTATGTTACTTTATATTATGATCAGGTTTCCAAATACAGCTGGGTACAGATGGGAATTCCCCAGGATGTTCCCAGGCCTCAGGGGTAGAAATTGGCCTTGGTTGCGGTCAGAAAGGTGAAAATAAGCATCTAGGACTAAATCCACAGAGAAGCCTTACGGGATGTGTAGACTTCAAAGCAGTGGCAGCAATATAATGAAGTCATGGTGGAGGTAGGTGTGTTATTTCATACACTCACTTATAAAAGCCACTCGTTCCAGACACAATTAATGTGTCATGATCTAAGATGTTTCAGAGGGAGCTGACCTGCTCAGAGACCCTTAAAAATCTCAGCAGGTTCCCATCTGAACCTCTGGGCACTCAAACTGATGAAAATATGTTTTGGAAAAACTAGTCACTCTTTATCACCGGCTGAGAGACAGTTTTGCATTGTAAGCTTAAACTTTTGTCAATATTTGTGAAATATATTTAGAAGGCTTAGTCAGAAATGAATAAGTTATAGATCAGTAATTCATACTTTTTATATTCCAAGTTTTTATTACCTAAACTTACTCTTCTAAGCATCATTTTATGTTTCTAGTTAAATATAAGTGAGAATTGATTGGGGTATTTCTCAATGGAATTCTATCTTTATTTCATCATAATTGCTTCATATTTGAATAATGACAGATGAACTACTTCATTCAATTGCAGTTTTAAGGCTTTGAAGTCACAATAGGAGCAAAGGATTTAAATCCTGAAGCCATTATTATGGCAGAGAAGACACCAGGGAAAAGGAAAACTTATGGTCGTGTAATTTTCTAGACAGAAAAATAGTTCTGTGGTTGCACTTTTTTCGTCCCTTTTTTTTGCTTCTTTTCTTTTCTTTTTTTTCCTTTCTTTGTTTTTTCCTTTTCTGGACATTTTGCTAATGATAAAAGGAATCCACTAAACTTCAATAAAATGAAGTAGCTGCAACTTCTAGCAAAAAAAAAAAAATGGCTTCCATCTGCCCTGGAAAAAGACATTAGAGATGCTGGATGAGACTCCACGCTGTAAGTAAACTTTGGTAGTTATTTTGCTTTGGAGCTAGCTACAAATCATTTAAAATTCTAGGCAGCTGCAATACAGTATTTCACCAATAAAGAGTTCATTAGATCTTTTTTCTCTCTGACATTTACATCTAGTCCTGAGTACATGTTAATACTCCAAGGTATGAATTTCAAAGTTCCCTTTATCTTTGTGTACAGTTTTAAGCAATTAATCAAATGATAAGAAATAGCTTTAAAAATAAGGAACGAATTTTGAATTTAAAGTATATGTTCAAAAATTTGCTACATTATAATTTGTGGGGGACGGGGCCTCTTATCAACTGAGCGAAGTGCAGATGATTTTTTTTTTTTAAACTTACATTTTATTGTAGAAGTTTGAAGAGATCATCAAATTGTTAAAACATGACCAAGTCATATATCCAGGATAGTTCTTTCTCCTAGGAGGCTACATCAAAGTAGGAGAGACATAGAAAAATCATTATTTATTGCGTTCAAAATGACTCCCATGTGGGGCAAGATTTATACAGGCTTCTGAAATAAGCATGGGGGCAAGCAGCACTGAAAACCCTTCATTTAGAATAAAAGCAAACAACAGTCTTATCATCACAGTGTCAGGTATAAATATGAAGATATATGCGAAAACTTTTCCAATCCTTTTTTTTACAACAAAGCACATTCTGAGTGAAAAAACCAAACAAACATCTGAGCACTAGAGGTATGGCTGTAGCTTGAAAGGAATGATTTCTGGAATGCCAGCTGCCTGGTGGGGCATAGATTACGTAGGTATCCATACAGATTGCAGTATAGCAATCTATATGCTACACCTATTGCAACACAGAGGAAGTTCCCTGCTACCGGAGAGAACATCTCCAGTGGAATAGGTGTTACCATTTGTTTGTGGTAACAGAGTATGAATAAAGCCTTATGGGTCTAACTTGCAGCTTCACTGCTTTACAGATGTTCCTGGGGCCTTGATTTACTGTCTGTGAGAGAAAATGAGGTGGGGTGGTTGCTGCAAGGCTGGCTGCAGAAGGTCTGCAAAGTTTACGCTAGTAATTGAGCACAAGATGTTAAGAACTTGGAGCTATTAAAATGTCATTAATGAATCTCAACAGAAACAGGTCTGCAATGCATTTTCTATTTTAGCAGTGAGGTATGTCTGACATACCTCAGGCATATTGACACTGTCTTTCTTTTTAATGAGTGTTTTACTCGAATCACCACCTGGGATGTGAAAGGAAATGTTCAGAAATACTCATCTTCTAGATAGGACATAGAAGTTGTTTTAATGTCTTAGCTGATACTTTATGCAAAGTGCTCAAAAGCTCTTAGGTGCTATATTGAATTTATACCAGTGTGGTCAAATTGTACTGGTTC
This sequence comes from Jacana jacana, assembly GCA_013400555.1. Lineage (NCBI taxonomy): Eukaryota > Metazoa > Chordata > Aves > Charadriiformes > Jacanidae > Jacana > Jacana jacana. The sequence goes on from VZTM01036479.1 coordinate 120,493, forward strand.
TTACCTTCTTAGACAGAATAACATCTTGCAACTGGGTAACTTGTGAATGTGTGGATGTTTCTTTCAAAGGATGCTCCCTTTTAAGCATACTCCTAGACTTTCCTGTAGTTACTTCCTACAGAGAAAAATATGGTGAAGGCCTCCTTAGAGAAATGGTCTGTGAGTGAAAGTCCAGATTCACTTGCCTCTAGGTTCTCTTAATTGCTTCTGAAAGGGTTATTTTTCCTGATTCCATAGCTGAGTTCCTGTACCACTGAGACTGTAAAAACGGTTTTGATCTGACAGCTAGAAAATATGGAATGAGTGAGAATTAAATGACGTACATTTTTTTTACAATAGGGTATCTGTTCTTCCGTGCATCAGCTTGGAAAAGATTTCACCCCCTTGAATGGGGCATTGAAGAGTTGACCCTTCATGATCCAGGACCAGAGCAGTGTTTCGCTCTCCTGAGCAGCCCAGTCAAAGCAAGTATTGAGAACACCTGCCCAGCACTCCCCAACTGGCTAAAACCCAGCAGCAAGTAGAGCAATGGTATTCTGGTAGAAAAGTGTGTGGTGAAGCCGTCAGCCTGACTAAGTAGAGCTCACTGGTGAGAGCACAACCTTGGGAGGAGGGCCCTTTCCATATTACACCATTGTCAGCTCAAGGAAATTCCATGGGTTTTTCCCATTTTTTTTATAAATAGATGCTAACCGACAGCTGCAATTGTGTAGAGCTATGGTTGGGGTGGTCAGGCAGGTAAAGCAAGAGCTTCAGCCTGGAGGGGTGTGCTGCCAAGTGTGTCGGAACCATTGAGACCAGCAGGAACTGCCAAAAAGTGTAGACACATTTTTCACTGCTATATTTAAGGTAACTACTTGGTGCAGGGCACCGTGGAAAGCCCCGCTGAGGCCTAGTTCCCTTTGCTGGAGGTGCAGCCTGCCTTTGGTGTGCCTCATCTCCTCTCCACCCAGCAGACAACCTCAGGACACAACTTGATTTCTGTGGTTAGCAATCCTGGTGTCAGGTGTTTCAGTTTTAGTGATTATGAAGTCATGCTAAAGTGCATATTGGGACCTCGGATTTGGTTTCTAGAATCCAATGGTTGATTGTGCTTCCCGCTTTCCTAGATCATGTCCTATTTAATATAGAGTTGTGAGAAAAATAGCTTATTAAGATAATAGCATACAACATGTATAATAGCATACTGAAAAATAGTGGAACTTGACGCTTAAATTTATGTGAAAATCCCATTCATTATCATTGTTTATGACTTATAGTTTGAGCATAGTTCAGTGGCAGGTTAATGAATTTATAAACCTCTATAGTGTCTAAATGTCATCTGTTTTTGAAAGAAGTTAGAAAACTAGCTGAGGTAAACTCTTTTAGGACCAAAGCAGGAGTGATAAGTCCACTGAATTTTACAAAGAAATTACTCTTAGCTTCTCACATTTAACTAATAAATCAAACACTGTTGCTTTGTAGCAGATATGGAAAGTGCTATGGGTCAGTTTTTGGAAGATCCTAAATTCTGTGAAAATTTGGACATAGCATATGACTGCTTCATTTCCATTAGTATTCTTATTTTACTCAAAGTTTCTTGCTTTAACTGGATATTAAAACTGAAGTTATAAAATACCAGGAAAAGCATGAGTCACCCAAATTACATGCTAAAGTCTGTTATCTTGACATTTTTCTGAATGAATATCGAAATGCTTAGCAAAAAAAAAATCTTGAAGTTCCTCCATCAGTAATCAGACCCAGATTTTTCTTGAGAAAAATTCTTTTTATATTTAGTTATAAAAAGCATGTTCTTAATTATAACAATGTTCATTAAAACAAATGCCTTGAAAGACTACTGTTTTCAATTCAAAGACTCTTAAAAAAAAAAACTATATGAAAAAGCTCACAATCTACGCTAAATCTACCCTGGAAAAATAGACAGAAAATATACCAGTTGATTGTATATGGAAATCTGTATATGTGTGCTCTTCTTCAGAGAATCAAGAGGTTTGGTTCTGTCTTCTATTTTTTGTCACGTTTATAGAAAGAATAAGAAGTGGTTTAATTTGATGAAATCAAACATTCAATGAAAACAAAGGCGTTAGCTCTGAAATAAGACATCAGTTTTGCAGGGCTATAGATCCTTTGAACTTGGTTGACATTGTCTCTGAGGACAAGATGTTTGATGAATTTTAGACTTTAAAGCCTTTAGTAGGAAAAATTAGTCAAGAATCTGTTCCTGTAGGATGGGGAGAAAAAAAATAATTAATTCTTCAGAAGATCAGGAAAAAAAATTATGTCATTTTCTATTTCCCTTAAGTACCTTTCCTTCAGCTGCTTATATTGGAAGAGGCTCAACAGCCATGAGTCTAGGGGTTCACTAGGTTCCTAGTGATCTGGACATTTATGTCCTCTATGCACAGAATATTGAGGATAAAACAACCCAGCCCCTAGAGTGTAAGGATAAAGGGATCTATGGGTAAGATGGTCTTAAAAAACATTGCTGTTTAAATTTAATCTATTAATTTTATATAATGAACATAATGATTTGTGTAAAATTACGTTACCCCTGTTATATGCCAAATCTGTTAGGAACAGCTGCTTTGCATTCAGTCTATCATAGTGACATACACTGTGGAGTTATAATGTTTAATTTTTTTTTTCATTAAGGTCTCCTATTTTAGATTTGCAAGCTTGTGCACAAGGGAAGGAAGGCTGGTGCCTCCATTGCACTGTTGCTGTTAAAGGTTATAAAAGAGAACTCTTGGCTCTGTGAAGAAATGACTAATGTGTGCAAGTTGGTTTCACAGACCCTGTTCCGAGGGAAAAATAAACCAGCATTAAAAAGACTCATGGAGAACATTTGTCCCATCAGGCTTAAAGGTCAACAACTTTTTGCTGAGGAGAACTAGAAGGGTCATGATAACTGACACCGGAAATAAAGGTGAACTAATAAGATGGGTGTGAGGTTGGACTGTGGTGTACAGGGAGTATCTTTAATTGAATCTTCATAAACACACAGCGGCTGCGGCAAAGATGAGGTTTCTACTGACACTCCTGTCCGTGTGCATGGCCAAGGAGTGGAAGTTGCAACATGCTGTGCCACACCTAACGCCTTAAACTCGCTCTCTTCCTGTGTCCTAAATCCAAAATACTCCTAAAGCTCTAAAAATATCCACTAAACCTAAATACCACTTGCCTTTTCAAGCACTGGTCATCGAATCAGAGTTGGAAGGGACCTTGAAGATCGTCGAGTTCCAACACCCCTTCCATGGGCAGGGACATTTCCCGCTAGAGCAGGTTGCTCAAAGCCTCATCCAGCTTGATGGTGCACTTTGTCCCATTGCAGAGCTTCTCAGGGTTCATAGGAGTAACAGATCTGGATGATGCTTTTCACAGCTCAGAAGGTATAATTCTGGCTGATAAGAAATCAGCATTGTAATATTTTTGCTAAACACACCCCCAACCCCGACATCAGATGAGAGTGGAGGTGATGTAAAACATGGCACAAGAGAGGCATCTGCCATCACAGCATAAAGGTGGTTCTTCTGTGATGACCTGAATAGGTAGCTGCAGCATTGGGATATCACAGTGCTGTGTACCTGCTTTAGGGAAGCCCCTAATGAGTCTGGCAGATATAGAATAAAAAGGGGCTCACAAAAGCAAGATTATAAGCATGAACAGAGGAACCAGGGGAACAGAGTGGTCTTGAGAAACAAAGGAAAGGGAAGTATATGACTTCAGAGACCACAGACTATCAAGATTTGAGATCAGAAGGAACTGAGACACTGGAGCACATTCAAAAAGGCTATCAGTTTTCTATTTTTGCCTGCTCGAAGTAAGCTGAAATTAAATGTATCTGTGCGGACGGACGTATTGGAGCAGTCTGACTAAAGACCTTTGTCCTGGTTTGAGGTAAAATGAAACAATTTTCTCTTTTATGATTTTATTTTTTCAGCTGGGCCTCTTCTAACTAAACTCTGCAATTAACAGCATATTGTTCAGAAACTGTCCACTCTCACAGTGATGAGACCTGATCACACCAAGGAATGGTGTAGAGAGGCCCTGGCTGATACTTATTGCTAGAACAACCAAGGGCAGGGAATTCTGTTATTTGCCCCATTGGAAGGTCAGGAGTGGGAAAGAGGGTCGCAGGTGTAGGGATGAGCAGACCGGACAGGTGACCCCAAACTGACCAACTGAGGTATACCATCCCATCCGCATCATGCTCAGTATCAAAGCTGAGGGATCAAAGGGTCAACTCTTTCTTCAATGGCCAACGTCTGAGAACCCTGTCTGTTTGTCTGCCTTTAACCCCAGTTGGAGCATTCTTGACTCCAGATCTGGAATTCATCTCCTGTTGATCACTGAGTCCAGTCTGGGACTTTTTCGGATGCCTGTTGGTGACGTAATTATCGTGGGAGCTCAATATGGTTTTATATATATTGTATCTATTTCACTATTTCTTTCCTTTTTTTTATTTTATTTTTTTTTTAATTTTAGTATTAACACTTCATTGAAATTGTTGAGTTCATTCTAAAGTCATAAATCTCCTTATTCTCTTCCTCTCTTTTCTTTTTGGGGGGAGGAAGGGCCATCTGTCAGTCTGGTTTTGGTAATTTTGGCTGAAACCATGACAACCTTATTTTCTGTTGGTGGGTGCTGTGAAGAAGTCTTCCAAGTCTTCCAAGAATGCCAATACATTTAATACTCAGGCTGGTAGTTATTAGTTGCCCTGGTGGTGCATTTAATTTTGGCTGTCTTTTGTTTTTGTCTCCTGCAAGTCTTGATACCTCCGTTCACCAATAGCCATGAAGATTTCCTGACGTCTCACATAGGAGGATGAACAATAGCAATTCCCTGTCAGATGAGGTGAGCTGGAAAAAAGGGCAACGGAGTACGGCTGTGTACAGCTGAGTACAAATATTAGAAATAGCCTTGTATTATGGGGGGAAAAAGAAATCACGGAAAGGATAGGACCTGATGCACTCAATTATTTAGTGCAACCACTTGCTTTAAATCTTTTATAAACTGGTTTGTTGTTTGTTTGTTTCCAAGTCCATTTCAAGCAGCGTGGTCACCCCTGAAAGCTTCTGGACATGGAAGAGGGGACGATCTGCAGAGGAGTTCTACTTCCTGCGTCTGACTTTCTCTTGTTTTTATTGTCTACTTCTTGCACAACTGCCCAGGCAGTTCTGACTCACTCTGCCAGGGCAGCATGGGAGGGAGAAGGGCAAGGGCAGAGCCTACCATGCTGATAGAAGCTTTTTTCAAAAAGAGACAAACAATGACTCCAGCAATACTTATTTCCACTAGATTGATGGTGGCCACGTTATTTTTGTGAATGCATTGCATTGCTGGATGCTTATGTTTATCTTTTTGTGAGTGTGAAATTTGATACTGTATAAATGAACCTTTTCTTCCTCAAAGGCTGAAGCAAACAAAGAGAATAACCCAGAAGATCTCAGCTTTCTTCTGCATTCATCCTCAGCGTGGGATATTCCAGGGTTTGGTACTTTCCCCACTGTTATTCATCATGTTCTTTTTTAATAGAGGTAGAAACAACACTGGCTGGAGTATCAGTTTTATCTCAAGGACAGAGATTTCATACTTCTTTTATTGTGAAAACATTGTCAGTTTTTGAAACATTTCCAGTTAACAAGCTAGTGGCCTGGAGAGTTTGGATCACACCTGAAGCCAGTGGTGAACACCAGAGAAAAGAGAAAAACTTTCATGAGGATTTTGCTAGCACCACTTTGTGACTCTGACTTGATCGTGGGTGCATAGATTAAGATATTGCCACCCAAAGTGCATGACTCATTTGTCTTTTTAAGGTCCGTTATTGTGTGATGTAAAACTACCTTTTTGGCAGTTTGGTATTGTAGCACTTTTAGCACTCGGAGGCCTAACACTCCAGAAAATGCATTTACACTGCATTTAAAGCTTGCATGTAACTAAATCCTGTCAAGGAAAGTCTTTACATAATGCATCAACATATGCTGGGGTTTTGTCTCTTTTTTAGTACAGTATAGCTATACAATGGGTTGGAGTGACTTTGCTAAGTTATTAAAAACAGCCCTAGGTAAGGCTGGCCTTTAAAATAAATGACAAGATCGCTAAAACACCTAAGAAAGACAGAGAAAAGGACCAGAACTTTTTACCTAGTAGATTTCATTAAGTTCAATGTCCTTTTTTTCTGTTTTGATTTTAAACAGTGAAAAATTACAATTACAGTAGGTAGGCTTGACAACTAGAGAGTGCAAAAGTAAAGAAATATGTTATTTTCTTAGCTATTAAAATATATGAATCCAGACCTCATTATAAGGCAAAATGATCCTTATTAGGAAGTAAAAGTTCAGAGAATTCTATCCTAAACTTCTCTGCTGCTTTGTAAAGTATTGACAAAACTTTAGCAGCTCAGTTAATAAGAGATGTTTTAATGCAAGGTCATTTGTCTTCTAAAATTTGAATGTTGTGGGGTTTAGACCTCAAGCTACAGCATGTATGTTCCTCCCATCCAGTTAGTATTAAACTGCTGGAGAAACTCTAAGGATCTATTTTCTACCACTTGTGTAAATTTTAAAAAAGTAGTCTTTACACTTTTAAGACCATGGTGAGGTGAAAAATCGGTGGAAAAATTAGTGGAAAAATCAGTGCAGAATACAAAGTTTTGGAAGATGATACCAGAATGTTTATAATGCATGTTATAGTTGGGATTGTTGTATGAGTTTAAGCATTCCTGTGTATTTACATAGACTTTTACATACAAGCTCCTGCATAGTAAGTATTTATTGCCTGAGCAGGTAATATTGAGACTGCTGTTAACTCAGGCTATAGGCTAGTGGAGATGTTACAGGGCCACACTCGTAGCCTTCTCAATACATAAGAATGTGCTCCTTTTTTTATGGGGATTAAATATTCAAAGCCCTTAGAGCAAAAAAATAACGGCCGCTGAATGGACATCAGCTCTCTGAGCAAACAATTGCTCTGAGCCAAGAATATGAATTACTGTCCATAGAGATGTAATTCTTTATTCTCCTTTTTAATTTAAATATTTTCAAACTTACTAGAAATATGAAAAATACAGGTTCTCTGGTGAAGGATATGGGAAATAATACATGATTTCCTCATTGTCATGTAGTCTACTATTTCTGTAGGTTTTTTTCCAGTGAATCGCAAAGTTTTGGAACTTTATCCACATTCATGAATAAAAAATTCTTTCCTTCTGGAACCAGACTTTGCATGCACAGTTGTTCTCCAGGCTTGTTCCTGCATGCTGTCCAGGTTTATATTGTCTATTATGGCTTGATTTACCCACTGAATTAAATTTGCCACTGGGTGTCTGCTGTACAAGCCAGACTATGGGATGCCTGTCAATCATCCCAACAAAGAGTAAAGGCTGAACTAGGCAAGAAGAAAAAAAAAGTCAAGTTTTCTTTCTGCCTCAGGAGGCTGCTGGTCCAGAACGAGTCTTGGAATCATTGACCAAGTACTTGATGAAATTTATGATTCTTCTTGAATTTATTAGCACTGATTTGGTAACAGTCAATACTGATTTTTAAAACTGCTGGTTTAACCTTAGTGTTCTGTGTTCTCTGTTATGAGATGTGGAAAACTGGATGTTCACCAACTTGGTGACATGTCTCATAAGCAGTGATGCCATGCACCACTGAAAGAAAGGACAAGAAATCTGAGCTTCAGAAAGGATACTTCATCTCTAACTTGCACAGAAAACAGGTGAAAAAACAACCTCTTGAGCAGCAATCTGCTCCAGGTAATGCCCATTCAGTTTCTCTTTCCTGTTTAGTTTTACTTAGCTTAAACGAGCCTTTAGATCTTGCTAAGCTGGTTGGGGTTTTTTTTTTGCACATCTAAAGTATTTTCAGCCTTCCAGAGATCACACAGGAAGCTTGTGCCGCAGAAGTTTAAGCAGTATGCAAAGCTGCCATCCTTTTATAGAATTTTGTCACTACTTACATGCTGTCAAATGGATGTGAAGGCAATCAGACAGAGCACGCAACTTGACTTGAAACGTTAGGTGTACAGTGAAAGACATTTCCATGAAAAATGTCATGTCCCCAGTAATCTAGGTTTTGGAGGAGGTAACAGAGGTGAGTTCTGCTGCGATATTTTACAGGTTTGTTAGTGGTTTCTTCACATTTTGGGTTAGGAAGTTCTGTTGTCCATGCTGCGGTTCACAAATATTTTTGAATCGTAAAAAATGCTTTTGATGGTTTTATCTGAGGAAAATCTCAAGGTCTACATGGCTACTATAGATTTCTTAATTAGTGGCTCTCTAAAATTTATTCCACATGACAAGATTTCTTGAAACATACACTGCTTTTAAAGTAAAATTAATTAGTGCTACTGCAGGTTCTTCAAACACTAGCAATTGTTAGTTTACAGAAAAGCACAGTGTTGCTTTCGCACCTCCTCACACCTGGGAGAAACACCTCATCACCTTTCATACTCAACATCCACTCTTCTGTTCCCAAAGTCCATCTTTAAAAACCATCCCCCAAAGGCAACACCTACAAAGAAATGATATTTAGTTAAGAACAGTGAAGACCGCCTGTCGTGCTGTTCAGCTCCCTCTCCTGTCAGTCTGTGTGAGTTACCTCTTGGCACACATAGTGCTTGGGAGCAAGGACAGTCCTGATTCTGGCCTTTGGCATAATTGGATCTTTGACCATGAAATGAGGGTTGTAGAAGTTCTTACAAAATCAATAATAATAGTGTAAGGGTCACTCTGTAGCTTAATAGTGCTGCCATTCCTTCAGCAGAGCTACATTCCCCCGTTTTCCCTCTGATATTCTTTAGTCCCTCTGTAGGTATTGCTCCCCATGTGCTTCAGTAAGTGCGTGTTATGCTAAAGCTGTTCTCTACAGGAACTTTCTTGCATCTGTTTTTGCTGCAACGGGAAATGATCTGCCTGCAAATCAGCCTTTTCGTTGCAGCTTTGTAAAATTTGTCACGATCCCTTTCTAGGTCTTCCTGAGCTCTACTCTAGCCTCAGCTCCAGCCCTGGTTTCCTAACCACCTCTGCCCTTTTTCCACAGGATATTCTGCAGGATTTTTCTTTAGGGCATTCAATGAATTGTTTGCTGGATATCTGCACAGATGGATCACATCTTCCTGAGGAGCTCCACTGGCAACCTCTGTCAATGGGGCTCATTTTACTATGCTGTTTGGACAAAAAATTAAACCTCAGGTTGGCTTTGATTCTCTCAGGTTGTACGGCAGTTCTGTGTTTTATTGTGGGAGACAATACAAATTATTAATACCCCTGTCCTGTCAAAGCATCAAGAGAGGTCTCTGGAGCATGACCAGCACCATGGTGGTCCTCACACACACAGCACAACCACTCTGCCCTGCATGGGAACTCAATTTGTAAAGTCAAGCTAGAAATACGAGAGAAAGTGTCATTTCTTGCTGGGAAAAAGTTGGTGAAGGTGTATGCAAAGGGCTTTTCTAGAGCCCTGAGGGCATAGAGCTGCCTCTAAATCTGCTGGTTCTCAGCGTTTCCCCTGCTTGAGAGAGACCATTATGGTGTGAGATGCTGTGGGAAGTGGGGCAGCAGCTGTGTGCGGCTGTGCTTCTCCAAGGGTGGCTTCATGAAGAAGTATTAAAAGAGAAAATCAAAGAAACAGAAGTGTTTATCTGGGTAGCCTTCACTGGGAAATACTACAAATTGTTTTTTGGGGTTTTTTAGGAGCAAACTCGATGATTGTCAAGAATTTGCTGTTTTATAAATCTAAAGTAACAGTATGGTAGGTGCCATGTTTATAACAAAGTAACAAAGCAGATCTGTTGCAAGCTATTTATTCCAGTACTCAAAGGGTTTCATTGAAGGTAAGAAAAGGGAAGTTGTCTTGAGGCTTAAAGCTGTAATTCCTTTCAGCATTTCCTTTTAAACCTCTCATTTACCTTCTGCAAAAACTAAGCCTCCCTGTTTGTTGCAATTTTAACAGAGGAGCTGCTTTCATACTTTAAAATTTGCATTTCTATCCTATCAGGAGGAGTTTTGCACTAGACCTGGGTGTACGTTGCTCAGTGGTGGGATGGTTACTTTCTGCTCTTGCAGGAAGTGGTTTTATTTTACTTTTTTTTCCTGCTTTCTTTCTGCCTTTGTGAGCTGCAGGAGATTAACTCAAATGCTGTCTGTAGACATGTGACCCAGATGTTTTCCGTTTTTTGAAATAGTTAAAACTGTTGCTGGTCGATGGCAGTTTGAGATGAGACAACGACGTCTGTGAGGCTGTAGGTAAGGAGCCTTAATTTCATCTTGATGTAGTTTAAGAAACCTGTTGCTAAAGATTTTTGAAATTATCATAACTCTGCATATTTTGTATGCATTCAATATGGATTATGTTAATTACACACTTGTTTTATTTCCATTGGCATTTGTGAATTTGAAAGCAAGGAGCAACAACATAGAGGTTATGGATGTAAAATGATGTTTTAAAGGCAAAATTAGTTTTCAGAATCTAGCAAATTTGTTGCATCACATGCAAAAGGCAACTATATCTCATCGTTTCTACTACCCCAAACCACTAATCACTTCTCTTATCCTTGCTGGTACTAAGTAGGTAGAAAAAACTTGGTGGTGTTGGCTGGGAAATGGGAATAGATCATGTTTCCCAGCATTTGCTTTACTCAGGTGCAATATAGCCCTGTTTGATTAACTAACTATCCTGCCACTGACCAGGAAGGAGGTGATTAGTAGCAGTGGATAATGTAAGAGACAGTGAGTAGTGAGCGTAGGTATCTAGTTGATATTCATCGCTAGAGGCTGCCCTGCTTGGTATCAAAAAGTTTGGTACCACTCTATTATTAATCAGTGATGCTAACAGGAATAGGACACGGGGTGGAATAAAGCACGTTGCACCAAAAATGTGCTTGGTTTGTCTATGGTCACTCTCACCGCTACTCCTCAGGGAGCTCTTCAATGGAAATGTCATGGTAGCATGTTCCCTGCATGAGGCTGTTTAGAACCGGACTAATTCTTCCTCTGCTTTGGAGCTGGCCAGAAAAAAGGCCGAGTCCTGAGTCCCCGTCTGACTTGATGGTCTTTATCAGAGAGCTTTGCATTGCCGTCAGTGAGCAAGCACAGCTTTCTGGCCTTCTGAGCCTTACAAGGAAATAGTAACTGAGGAAGATGTTCAAATAACACAAAATAATGCTTTGGTTTTGGGCCATGTAAAGGAGAGCCAAAATTAGTGAGGTTTTTTTCTATGGTAAAGATTCGTTTTCCTGGTAACGTGAAGTTTGCTGCAAACTTTGTGGCACGGACTCGTGTTTGTAACTGATAGCCTTATTGTAAGAAGCAACTTGTTTTTCGTCTGGAAATATGGGTCAGAGTTGAAAGATATCACACGTGGCTTGAAGCTCGTTTTGAAATTGTGCATACTAATTGGAGACAGATTTTAGCGCAGTGTTGTAAGATTACATTTTGAATTTTCTGTACTTTTTGGAGGAAAAAAAGCTGTCCCGCCTGCATACACAAATCAGCACAGACAGGGAAATTGTATAAAAAGAACATGTTCTCTTCCTGGGCTGTGTTTGTAGTGGGTTTTATGTTACTGCTGCAATGTCTTAGAGTCATTTGAAATGCATTTTCCACAGAGCTGTGAGATTTAGGAAAGTAGTTTGAATTCTCAGCGTTATTTTTCTTTATATTCTCCCTTCCCTGCAACTTACCTCTTTGTGTCCAAAGGAAATTCATTTAAAAACCAGCAGCTCTTGTTCACTTTACCTCTCAATCCAATTACATCTGTAACATACATTTGTTCATTTTCTTTTCCAAACAGCAGAAGGACTCTGTATTTTAACTCTCCTGCTGTACACTTTTATTGAATTACCAAAAAAAACAACCCCCAAAAAAACCCAAAACTTTGCCTTTATTTGGCAGCTTTTGTTGTAGAAACTTCCTTTTCTTTTGATACAAGAGATACCCTAGCTTGGAAAAGATGCTCCATCTTTTCCTGACCAAGCATGGGTGTGTGGCTCCCTTGGTAGCCCCTCTCACCAGGACTGGGATTGCCAGGGCCACAAACAAGAGGTCTGTATCAGACCATGGTCTTGGGCATGTTCTTCCTCACCCCGAGCAAGGCAGGAACCAGAAACTAAAATGGTGACAGAGACTCATTTTGATTTTTCTCCTGATGTTTTGGTGGGAGAACACCACAACCTCCTGTGATGCTAGCTTAATTGAAACAGCTCTGGTTTGGATTTCCCTAATTCTGGTCCCAGAAATTGTAACTTTGCAGTGGCGAGCTTCAGCCAGGCTCTGAAAAATAGTATCCTACGCAAGTGCAGTCGTGGGTCCATCATGATCTGTAGTACCGTAGTGAGGATGGCTTTTCCTGTGTTGCTCAGAGACTTCTTCTCAGTTCTCTGCTATGGAGTCCCAGGAACTTACAGCAGTGCAACTGCTATCTTCTCATGGCCTATTTCTACTGAGTCACGTGGAGCTTAGCAGTTTATAGGCAGTGGCTTCTGAATGTTTATCAGCTCACAATGTGTAATTCCGATACTTGCCTATTTTTTCTTGACTTTTTTTTAGATGCCTCTGTAGTATGTCAACTCAATCAGTGAGAGCTGCTAACCATTAAATGAGTTGTTAAAAGCCTTCCTGCTCCTTCAACTCTCTCTTGATGTTGGAGAAATCTTAGTGTTTAGGTGTATTATTAATTAGAATCCTGAAAAATGGCAGTTGCAGGGAGTGTATCTTAATCCTGTATATGTAAGGTATTGTTTCGGCTGATCTCTTTTAAAGATAAAACAAAGCATCACTTGAACTCTACTTGAAGTCTCTAGGCTTCACTTTTCTCCTAAGTAAGACTTCCATATGGATGGATCGAACCTATTTCTCAGTGCTACAAAGCCAGAAGCTGGTATGGGTGGATACCATCTATGTGAAGATGCTTTGATTGTTTTCTGGTTTCATCTGTTGACAGCATTAATCCTGAAGAAAAGAGATGGGATAAAATTTTCACCCAGCTGTTGACTGTATCTTCCATGATAATTCAAATGCCATTCAGAGCACAGGAGCAGATTTCCTTACCTGATTGCACAACCTGCTCAGAACTGTCCCCTTTTTCCATCTTGTGGTGGCTTCCAACAGCTTTTGCCACCATCAAACTAATTGCTGGAATGTCTTCTTAGTCTCTCACAATGGCACACATCCCTCTTGGGTGAGCATTTGGGAACCTGTGAACTTGGTTTAGGTCAGGAGACATTGGTGTTACTTGCTTCTGAAACCTTCTCATAAGGCTGGCCTGCTTCAACCAGAGCTCTCAATGAATCTTAACTTCGCTGACAACTCTGTTATTGACATCTGAAGGTCAGAGGAGGTTGTTCTTCTGCTGTGCTGGATGTTAAGTTTGTGCCTTCACAGACTCGACATGCCCCTGTCAGTCTTCCCTATTTTGAGAAATAGTATAAAAAGATTGTTTTGGAGACTCACTACAAAACAGACACTGCTAGCTCCTCATTTGCACAAGGACTTCCTCAATGGGAACCTATTTTTATTTTAAGAGTGAGACCTCCTATCAAAGGTCTTTGGGCTCCCATCTTTCATTTTTCTTAGAACTTGAAGCACCTTGGAATGCAAGCTTCCAGGCTGGCTGAAACAGGAGCAAAAGAAATGCTATTGGATTGGTCTTAAGAAGACTGCTTGAATGAGAAAAGCAGGCTTTAATCATCTGGGCATGGACACTTAGATATTGCAAACTGACCGTGGGGCAGATATAACTCATGCTAGAGCTCAGTCTGTGGATGCAGCCAGGTCACACTGGAGCAGATTTTCAGTGCATTGTTGGCTCATGCTGAAGGTACCTGGAAGCGTTGAGGTCTGGCATGTGTAATATGAGTCCTATCTGCCAGAGACTATGAATCCAAAATTCATGTGAGCTTGAAAATTTTGGACTTCATTTATCTATACTTTAATTCACCTTACTTAGTGTGAGAAAGAACTGTTTTGGGAGGTAAGATATTAAAGGATTATTTAACAGATTTTTCTGTTCGCCAAATTAGCTTCTAAACTTCTGGGTTATGCACAAGTTACATAGTAAAATGCCAGCTAAATCCACAGATACTTACTAAAGCATTTGTTCCATAAATTAACTAAGCAAGTTTGATATTGCTATGGTTATGGGCTTAAGATAGTTTAAGACACAATACAACACTTCCTGCCATTTGAGACTGACAGGTATTAAATCATTTACTTGTAGATAAGGTGGGTATTGTGGTTTTGTACTGTGGTTTTTCGTGAGTATTCCTTCCAAAACCTGTGCCTGATAGACTAAACAGGCACAGTCCTCGAAGAAATGAACTTGAAGTGACTTCTGACTCCTTCTCGAAGACATCCACCAGTTTTCTGCACAGCTGCAACGTGATAAGAAGGGAAGGGTAGAAAAGGGGGAAGAACAAGCAGAAGTGAATGAAGCTGAGAGCCAGAGACATGCTTTAAGTATGTGCTTGCTTTGTTTCTCATTTCCTGCCACACCCTGAGCAAATCCACCCCTGTGTTCCGGTGCTGAATCAGATACCAAAGCTCTTCCTAGGCAAGGCATAGCGCTTAGCACCTGTATTTGTTTTTCTGCTGCTCAGGATGTTACTAAATGCTCTTCCTTTGTGGCTGAGGAGGGAAATGACACAGACATTTTGTGAAGAAAATTAAAGTCATGGAGTTCTGTCTCCAAGAGAGTCACCTCCATGGCTGGTGGGTGCCAGGATGCTCTCAGCATTTCCGGTGTTTCTGCTGCAGCTGAGGTTCAGGAGACATCTGCTGCTGGGCCAGCCAGATGTCTGTTTCAGGACAGTGGAGTTGGAGGAAACTGAGCAGGCCACAGTCAGGGTACAGACCCAAGGTTGGCAGTGTGTTAGACTGGTTGGGGGATCCTTGGACCATGTTATGATTAAGCTGATTTTAAGCTGGAGAAGAACAGATTTAGATTGGATATTAGGACTAAGTTCTATACTATGAGGGTGGTGGACCACTGGAACAGGTTGCCCAGGGAGGTGGTTGAAGCCCCTTCTCTGGAGATATTCAAGGGGAGGCTCGATGGGGCCCTGGGCAACCTGATCGAGTTGGGGGTGTCCCTCCTGACTGTGGGGAGGCTGGTTTAGATGACCCTATAGGTCCCTTCCAGCCTCAACCTATGATTCTATGATTCTAAGATTCTGTGATGGTGGCCAGAGCCAAACCCATGCCCACATTGCAGGAGAATCTGATGGTAACACCATGGGCAGCCACAGCAAACACCAACAGAAGCCTCCCTGGGCTCTCTGAAGAAAAGTGCATTTCTAGTGAATAGCTTTATGAATGAATCAACATTTTCCAGTAGGAAGGTGTTACATTAGACTTTCCAGCTGATCGAGTTACCAAGCTGCTCTGACAAGTGCTGCCTTTTGTGCTTTGGGCTGAGTAGTGGTGAGGCTTGATCTAGAAAGATTACTGTTTCTATTATCAGCAGTTCTTTGCATGCTTGGTTAATTTATTAGCCAAAAAAAAAAAAAAAAGGCAAAGTATAGTGACCAGTATAGTACAGTATAGTAGTAACCAGTACTAATGAGTAATGAAATTCTTGCAATGACTTTTGAACTAGGAAGTGGCACTAGTGTATCCACTCTTGGAGTAGCAAAGGAAGCAGAAACAGGCCAAGTAAAAGTATGTCAGTTCCTCCTTTTTCATTAATCCCTAGGTTATGGCAAAGGCAAGGAGTTCCTCCAGTCTCAGCAGAGGCTTAGAGGAACCAGTCTCTTCAACTCATTCTTGAATTTCCTTTCAGCAGTCAAGCACTGGCTCTGGATTGCGTACTATGCAGGCATACAGACCTGACACAGTCAGAATTGCTACACAGAGATTTTAATTGGAAAACTTCTAGTTTTAATTTTCAACTAAAGTTTGGGTGTGACTAAGTGAAAGGATCTATTAAGTGAAAGGATCTATTAAGATGTTAGGCAAGAACTGTATAAAGTAAAAGAATGAAAAAAGTTAAATACAGAGATTTCTTACCAGACTTGTATCATGAACAAAAGCAGATATTTAGGGAATAATGTTGATGGACTGTAAGGATGTTTTAACTCAGGTATGTAGGACTACAAGGGCTCACTTGAGCTGAAAGCAGCAATTTCAGGCAAGAAGGGAATTGAGGAGTCCATCAGCTGTGTGTGTTACCAAACCACCTAATAAACCCACAGCCAACAGCAAATCTAATACTTGTGAAGTACTTTTGCCCTTAACAACATTGGGGGCAGGTAAATGGCTGCCACTCTTCTCACTGAGACTGTTGGTGGTTGCACACAGATCTGGCACCTTCACGCTCCTGCTGTCACTCCTGTTGAGTCTGACTACCCCCACTAAGTTCAGCAGGTCTGCTGTGGGACTAGTGGTGCAGGTGTCCTCTGGTGCCCTGGCTTGCAGAAAGTATACATACAAAGTTTAGACTGGACATTAGGAAAGAATTCTTCCCAGAAAGAGTGGTCAGTCACTGGAATGGGCTGCCCAGGGAAGTGGTGGAGTCACCATCCCTGAAGGTGCTCAGAGTCAATTAGATGTGGTGTTGAGGGATATGGTGTAGGGGAGAACTTTGTAGAGCACGGCTGATGGTTGGACTCGATGATCCCAAGGGTCTCTTCCAACCAAAATGATTCTATGATTCTATGAAAATGTTTGGAGTCATCTTGATCCACCTTTATGAAATAAAGTTTTCCTCCGTTCCTCAAAAAACAGTATATTTGCAGTAACATTTTAAAATGTAATTAACAGAGCCTATGCTCAAACTTCTTGCATAATAATAGATATTATATTTTTGTCACCATGATACTCTTTCCCCTGTGCTGAAAGCAGACATCTTAGCTACATGCTGTGATATCAGGTACTATCACATTGAACAAAGGCCTTTGTCTTTTCCCCGCTTTGCCACGTGGTGCTGAGGAGCAGCGTGATGGGGCAGGCACTCCTTCTGCCTTCTGCTCTGCTTTGGGCCGTGGCAGAGGTGGCTGGTGAAGCAGGCAAACCAGGAGCCCCAAAAGATGCAGAAGAAGGGCTTGCTCACTGCAAGCCACAAAGAATTTTCCCTTCTAGTTCCTGCTGTAGCTTAAAAGTTTTCTCCTAAAATTGTAGGTGCTGGCTCCACTGCTTTTCACGGCAGCGTCTATTACAAGAGCAGCACCAGGAGCTCTGCAAAGGAAAGTGGAGATGGAGTGTGGGAACAGATTAGAAGTGTCTGGAGCTTTTTTCTTCCCCCCCTCAGATGGGAAGTGGGAGCAGTGAGAAGAAGTAAGGGAGCAGCTGCAGGATCACAGCATAAAAACTGCTGCAGATACGTATGGAGGAAGATTGAGAGAGGGTAGGAGGGACTGTTTCATGTGCACAGCACAGGGGATCAAACATTATCCTGGGGAGAGGGAATGGAGGGGGTCTTGCTGCCTGAATAAGGGGCAAGCCTTTTGTTATAGAGCTATTGAGGCAGGCAGTGTCAGAAATAGCTTTATTTTAAGTTTTAAATAGAAAAGAGTGTTATTATAAGTTTACTTTTTTTTTTTAAATTTGTTTTTAAATTCTGAGAAGCTTTAAACCTTTTCTTATTCAATATTTTCAGTATCTCAGTTTGACAGACTTGTCTTATGTAGGACGGTGGGTATATGGATCTGCAAAATGGATTAAGATGTGACAAATGTGCATTTAAACTACTAAGGGACTCTAAGTCACCCTAAGAAGTTAAAACAACTGCCACTGCTTCTCCAAAGGCTCAACAGAGCTCAAGAAGGCACTTTTTTCTAGTGAAGGGTATGCTGCTGCTGCAGGAACTAAGGACGAGGAGGCAAACTGAGGCACAACTTCCAACTGTTCCAAGTGTTCAGTTGTGTGTAACCGATTTAGAGGTAGAGTGGGATAAAACCTGTGTGCAGTCTTACTCTGTGATGACCATGAGGGGCTTCTTCTGCCCAGGAGCATGTACCTGAATGCGGTGCAGATCCCAATTGTGCTACCCGAGCTGGCCCTGCGATAGCTTGTTTATATAGCCGCTGTCAAACTGAAACCAAAATGTCTGTTGGCAAAGCCGTGAAATTTAAACTTATAGGAAGTTTGTTTCTTTGGCTATTTGCAACAAGCTTTCAGGTGTTTAAAAAATATTTTTTTCTAATACATCAGTTTATCTTGTGGTACTAACTCTTCCACTTCTCCAGAGAGTTTGGGCTGTTCCAAAATTACCATCACCACATGTCTAGTTCAGGTAAGCGTGGAAACTTTGGATGAATATCTGAATCTCTGTGAAGAGAAGTTCTGCAAAATTGAGCTGGAAGTATTTCAAGCAGTCTTACTTTGAAATTTCTGTCACTTCTGCTTCTGCTTGTATCTGTAAATACTGCAAGAATAACCTTTCCCATAGTATCTCATCACTTCAGATCTGGCAACATTAAAAGTAACAACACTTTTCTGAACATTTAGGCTATAGGAACAGATTTCTTTCAAGCACCGGAGAAAATTTGTGATTCTTATGTGATCTTCCTAGGGAAAACATTGGATTCTTTTTATTCGGAATTAGATGGCTTTAAAAAGGTACCGTGTGACAAGCATCATCTACAGGTGTAAAATTAATTTTAGAGGTGGTCAGTCTTACCTGCAGAGGGTAGAAAGACGTGGTTCTAATCTGTTCTTACCTGCATGACATAAATATATAGTAGAAAGGAAGAAAGGGGAAGAAAATTACCAAATTACCTTCTCCTTACCTGATAGGTGAGGACAGGTCAGGAGCAACCATGCAGCACTCCTCTAGCACTCCTCAGGTTTTATTTGGCATGAAATCCATTAAATTGCCATTAATTTTTATGAGGCTGGGAACTATTTGTTGTCATTGGTCTAATGACTAAACCATATTCACTCTGCTCTTCAATGTTGTAGGATGCCTTAGACGTGTTACTTATCGGACAATATTCATGGTTTGTTTTTTTTAACGCTGTGTGTATGTGACCAATATTCATCATTTGAAGGATTGTAGTCTAGCTTGCACAGCATGGGAAGTGGAGGCAGGTGTCGCGAATCAGATGCACTCCCGAAAGAAATGAAACATGGTGCCAGCAGGAAGACCTAGAAGTAGCAATTTTTCCCAGGCATGTTCTTTTACATATTCAACTGAATTTCTCCTATGGACGACTGTTCCCAGAACATATGCAGGCCAAACTGTACACAAAGGATACTTTTAGCTTCAAGTTCGACTTGAAACTGAGATATTAAATTGACATAGGAGTGGTGAAAATAGACTCCATTATGCTATCCCATATGATATATTGGGACAGACGAACTTTTGAAACAGCTGTTACCTTTCCAGAGACCTTCACATGTAATATAATTAAGAAACTAAGTGATGCAAGAAGAAACATGACCATATGCAGTCACTTGCTGACTCGAAGAAGCTCTTTTACTGCATTGCATGTGTTTGTGTTATTTCGAATAATATACTAACGGTATTTCCTGGTGAGATTTAATTTGTGCAAGGAAGTCCTGTAGATAGCAGGTCATGGAGTAGTCATTAAATATGGATGCGAAGAGTTTGACATTGTATCTACAAAACTTCGGCGCAGTAATTCTCTCCCATTCTCTTCTTTTTCTAATTCTCAAGGGATGTCCATCCAGATAGGGAATCATTTCCAGAGATAGCATATCTCTGCCCTGTTGGGTACAATTGGCTTTTCCAGATCCCTGTTTTTCTTTTCCATCCAATTCTGCTATTTATAAAGATCTATGTACAGCAGGGAGCAGACCCTGGGGCTTTTAGCTATCATCTTCTAGAAAATTTCAGAATGAGACAAAGGAGGACCTTAGCTCCCTGCTTAAATCCTCACTGATCGCCATTGCACAGCTATTCAAATGTTCCCTCTTTGTGTCTTTCTTCATCCAATCACTGAGACAAATTGAGCAACAGCTTGATAAGGTTAATAATGTTTCCACTGCAACAGAATATTTGGTCAAGGTATTTTGCTGCCATCTGCCAGATAGAGGGACTTGTATCAGCGGTCTATCATTTTATTTTATCCTTTTAAATTTTTATGGTGTAAGGTGCTATTACTAGTTGAAAAAATAGCAAAAAAAATAGCAGACCTCTCATGTTTTTAGCATTGTGGTCAACGGGCAGGAAATCACTGAAGCATTAAACTGTAACAGTCTGTAAGGTAGTGTGTGGTGTAGGCTCCACACCCATGTGGGTCTCTGACATACTATAAGTGGAGAATCACCTATTCCTTTTGGGTATGGCAATTGTAGGGAACAAGAAATGAAGTTTACTGCATTTTAACACTTTAATTGTTTGGAACTCAGTCATCAATTTAACATTAAGGTATGTTCTTAGACCCCAAATTAAAAAACATACTGCTGTACAATGGTGCAAGTCTATCCTTCCCTTTCTTAATCTGTTATTAAATATTTGTCCATTCCTAGCTCCATAATGCAATAAATGCTACAACTTTATTTCTTGGCTCTGCTTGATGTTAGTTGTGCATTTCTGTAACTCCGTTGACTTCAGTGGATTCACAGGGAACCTGAGATCAAGATCAAGCCTTTAAGATCCATCAGGAACCACATGTCCAGTATTGCACAACCTGGGAAGAAATTATTTTCAGTGATAACACACTTTGTTCCTACTGGATATTCAGCCGGTACATGAGATTGCAGTAATGAGAATTTTGTAGTTATTAACCAAGTGTTATTGTAAAATATAACACCCTCACTATAAAAGAATAAACCAAAAAGGCTGAAATGTTCTCCGTATCAAATCTCAAGTTAAAATCTCAGGGATAAAAGATTCTTTAGCCTAAGAGCTGTTTAACAGCAGTGCTTGAAGATGTTTTACTTCTTGTACTGGGCTACCACCTAGGAAGATTGTTATGTTTTGGGCCAAGTTTTGTCAAGAAACTTGCCTTTAGGTGAATTCTTCTTAGAGACTGGTTTATATACCTCAGAGCTGAAATAATATTGCGAATAATGTGCTGAACAGCTTATTTCACACAAGGAAACACAGAAATGCTGGACAGTGAGATACTGCTACAAACAAACCAGAAAAGATGTTTTACTCTTCTCTTCGACTCCAGGAGAGATATGGGTAATTGTACATGTAAATTAGCATTGCCTGAAGAACCCTGTGGGACATTTCTGATTTTATTTGCACAAAGTGCTCAAATACTGGACTAGAAGAGAGTGAATACAAAGGCTGCCTTTAGAAACGTCAGGTAAGATGATCTCTGTGGTCCTGTGGTCCTTGGTCAGCGCGTTTTCTGTCCTGAGAGGCACCAATGAGAGTCATATATGGCAACAGATAAAGAAATTAAAAGGAAGCATGGTAGTTAATGCTGATGAGCATGGTTTTGTAAGACTTAGGAGGTATCTACTAACTCACTCATGTTTGCTGATGAGGTTGCAAGTTTGGTAGATAAGGGAAACTGTGCTGTTAAGTTTAGGACATTTAACGTTTTACAGTAGAATGAAGTCGGCACAAAATTCTGTTTTATTGTCTGTTTCATATAAAAGGATGAAGACCCGGGCAATGGTGACGTAGTGTGATTTCTCATCTACTTTGACTAGAGATATGGTTGAAATTTATGCTGCCTCCTAAGTACAAATTATTCCAGGCTAGATGACATTTTCCTCCAAAGAAAAAGGCACAGGAATGCTACATCTACTTTGTATTTTCATTATAATAGATTTTTCTATTTTTCTAGTATTCAGATCAACTGGCTACAGGTCTCTTCCAGGCACCAGCCCAGGAAACCATGTCCCTCAGCAGCCTTTGCTGTTTCTGTCCGTGCCTTTGGTGCAGCTGTGTGATGTGTTAGCTGTGAGAGCAGCATGGTGGGGGTGGTTGGAAAAAAAGAGAAATACATAGCAGAGCCCGGATAAGAATAATTGAAAAAAAGCAAAACCAAAATCCAACCAAAAAAGAACCCCAAAACCCATGTGGGGTTTACAACAGTTTACTTGTTATCCCCTCTCTTATACCTATGTTTTTTTTCATCTGTACCCCTTTATTTCCATCAATTATGTGTGTAGGCACATACTACCCCTAAGCTGTACTTGAGCAGAGATATCAAGCAGCAGAGCAAAGGCTAAGAACAAAACCCAACAGCAAAAATATTTACGTAGGTGTGTTGGTTTTAAACACTTTTTTCACAGACACAGCAATAATGTTTTTCCTGTAAAAGACTGCTGTGACTCACCATGTGTGGCATTCGCTTTTTTTTCATCTCTGAACTCCTACTTCCTCCTCCATTTTTATGGTTTTTCAGGCTCACAGGCCTAGGGTAACGGTGAACTGATTTTCATTCTTTTGTAACATTGTCACATTAGGTTTCAGTGGATGCTCTTTCATGTACAGGATGCTCTTCAGCAGAAGAATGGAATTAGTGACTGTACCAAGATTCGCTTTAATTTTGCAGTGTTTTCACGTGACTAAGTTTAGCACTTTCACGTTCCTTGTGCTTCTGACTTGACAGTGGTCAATATGCTATAAAGAGGGAAGCTGGATGTTAAAGTCTTACTGAAAAATGTATACAATGTTTATAATCCCATAATCTTGAAAAAAAATTGCTTCAAGTTGTGTTAATTATGGAGGGATGTTAATTTTTTTTCTTTCTTGGATAACTCGGTATAACTGCTACTAGGTGCAAGTTGCTAATGAATTAACATTTGCATTCTTTCTCTGTGTGTAGCTGTAGGAAACACAGGCTTACCCTATGCCAAAATTTAGAAATAGTGCTATCTTCTTGTTTCCTGAAGAAACAATGCTTTGCTTTGGAGAAAACTTATACACTAAATTTAATGACGACCAGAACCCATGAAGTAAAGTTCTTGGGTAATACCAGCCAGTCCACTCTTTATACAATCAATTTCTGGACAAGGAAAATGCCAAAATGGATTGAAAACACTATAAATGCAATATGAAACTTCCTCTGGCTCCATGGGCTGTTGGGGGAGAGATCAATGTTTTAGGAGTGTCAATGGCTGTCAGTATGAGACACAAAATATCACTAAGCTTCCAAGGACATAAGAATGGCCGTGAGATGAAAAATTCACTTTCTTAATTTTCGCAAAAAGCTAAAATGCATAGTTTTCCTATTTGGGAGGAAATTAGCAAAAGGAAAGGGTTTTTTGTAGGTTTTTTTTTTTTTTTTTTTCCCCAACAGAAAGTTAACTGTGTCGCTTTGTTTCCTTTGTTATCCCCTTTCGAAGAGAATGAGTAGAAAAGTAATTTTTCCCATGAAAGCAAAATTACAACTAATTTAAATATTTTCACTGTTATCAAGTATAAAGTTTTTCAGAAATCAGTGTTTTTAAAAGAAATGTTACCAAAAATGTTCTTGAAAATAGAGTTTTTTCAGGATGCAGCACTTTCTGAGGAAGATCAAGATCTGATCTCCACAATTCGCTGTGTTACTCTTTTGCCCGGGGCCTGATTCTCAGAAATGGGATGGCTGTGCTGTATGTACACATTTCTATCTGCAATAACCTTTCTGTACTTCACCTCTGTAACACTTACTTCCACACCACGTGTTTGAAAATCAACTGTACATTTAGAAATTTTAGGATCTTAACCATTGATCTGCCAGGCACCTAAAATGTATTTTGACCTTTTAGCAGCCACCTTGCACTTATAGTTGTCTGAGCTCCAGCTGTGCTACTTGCTGAAGCAGGCTCCTCTCTTCTCTGACCATCCCAAAACCATCAACCAATTCAGGAGAAATGCAGCTGCAAGTGTTGACCCACTAAAGCTGATAATTTAATGGAAAGTATGAATTCCTTCTTCCCTCGGTGAGGGCTTTTGAGCCTCTGAAGATATCTCTGTAAATGGGACCAAATTGATGTTGCTGTCCCAGCCAGAAAGGCAATTATGTCCCTTCAGCTCAGTGGCGTTTCTTGCCCCATAAGTAGGATGATCCGCACATTCTCCCTAGATATTAATGTTCTTCTCTCTCACAGCCAATGGGAATCAATTTTCCTGCCCTGTAACATCCATCCAACCTCATGTCAAGGATTTTCCTTATACCCATACTGTTTCCTGACTTTTCTCCGCTCTTATCCAACCTACTGTTGTCCACAGTGCCCCAGCAGATTACTTCCAAGACATTTTTTTAGGGTGTTCCCCATCCCTCTTTTCTTAGGTGAATGCCTTAAAATTCTTCTGCCCCTTTGCTCTAGGAACCCCATAAACAACAGGGAAGGGAGGGGGTGAAAGTC
Source organism: Jacana jacana (assembly GCA_013400555.1). NCBI lineage: Eukaryota > Metazoa > Chordata > Aves > Charadriiformes > Jacanidae > Jacana > Jacana jacana. Next base: position 144,710 of record VZTM01036479.1, read on the forward strand.
TGTCTTGGTTTAATGCCTTTCTCCAGCAAGTCAACCGTAGGAGGTTTCAGAAGTAAAATTTATATCCAGATGCTAACTATTTGCCAAAAGGCAAATTAGCTAATTATATAATGAACATGGAGTGCCTCACAAGCAGTTGCACAGGGCTTGGCAGCTCTGCTTTCCAAAGTAAGTGAAATGAATTCCCCTGCAAAATCGGCCCAAACTTGGCCCTGATGCTGCTAATAACAGTTTGGAAGCACCATATCATAAAAGCGTCAGGATTCCTTTTACTGGTTTATGTTCATATTTTTTTCTTGTCTTCCCCTCTGTTATTTTTCAAAAGTTTAAAAAAAAAAAAAAAAGGCAGAATGTACTACCAAATTTTGCTTGCAAATGTGAATGCATCGCCCTTGCGTTCGTGGAGCTCATATTCAGGGTGCCATCTACTGGCACTCCGGGCCGATAACGCTGTCAGGAGCCTAATGGAGTCTGGGCAGCAAAGGATTTGTACCTGGAAATCTGGAGGGAGCAACTTTTGTAATTTGTAACTTTCCTTTATATTCTGCAAGAGCTCCTTCACGTTCAGCAGGGTCTCACCAGGCTTTAAACTCAGGCAAATAACATCTGATTGTGAAAATGTTAAGGTTTGGGTTTGTTTGTTTTTTCTTTTCTTTTATTGGTGTTCCAGTAGTTTTTGTGCCTCAGAGGACCTCCTTGAAGTAGTCTGATGCGTGTGGATTAGTTCCAGATTTGGGGAAAAATAACTAAGATTCAATGAGGTTAGAATAAAAGTTTTGAGAAGACCTGTCATTAACTGACTGTGCTCGTACCTGAGACACTGGGCATCGCATTGTCATATTGTTGAACTTTTTTGCAGCACATCGTGTACTGCCAACAGCAGGCAGACACTACCTGATTAAAACTCATAATGCTCCCAAGAAGGGATGTGTCAGAGTTTTATAGGAGGGAGATTTCAGGAGAAAATCTGAGAGATGTGCTCCAGCCAAACATTGGATCGGTGACAGAGCCAGTGTTGCTCTCGTCTCTCGAGTCTGATCAGCTCTCCAGCCTGGAGCCTACTGAAAATCTGTTGAGAAGCAATTTTGGTTTGATACCAACATGAAATACAAAATGGTTTGACTCTCCAATTTTAGAAGGTGAAAAAAATAATTTCCTGATTACTGCTGCTGCAGACCCTGCTGCCAAAATGGCAGTGTCCCTGCGACATGGGTTTGAGTAGCGGCTGCTCCAAAGGGTGGTGAGAAGTGTCTCAGAGAGGAAGAGCACACAGTGTTGTCTCTTAAAGGTCCATGTAAAGACTTTTCCCCAGTGTCATAGACCAGCTTTGCAGCAGAGATAGACATGCTTACTCCCAAGTAGCAGGAAACAACTTTAGCCAAATTTTTCTTTGCTCTTTCTGTGGTTCAACTTCTGTATGGATCCCTGAGTAACTAAGTTGATTCAGGAAACAACCACTGAGCATAAGCTTTACTGTTGCTTTTACTAAATGAAATGTTTCCATCATGGCACATAATGTTAAGTGAATGATGGCTGATATCAAGGCACTTTCTTATCAAATCTCTCTTGAAGAGTGGTATGTTTCATTGTTTTTATGTACATCTGTCTTTGAGTTTACATCCCCCTGAAGATAGTCAAAAGCCACCTGGGCTTGATCATGGCCAACCGAATCTAGATTGTCCTGCTTGTGCATGGAGGTTGGACCAAATGAGCTCCGGAGGTTTCATACAACCTCAACCATTCAGCATGATCTCTCATTATTGCCCTCTACATCTAAGGCAGTTTCTTGTAAGGAATTACAGAGCCAGGAGAGGGTGAAGCTGTATCCTCCCACCAGCACAATGCCCTGTAATTCTGCCCAGAGACAGGCAGTGATGCTCATCGTCTCCATCTCTCACCTTCACTCAAGTACCATATCTTCGTCTGCTCCGATGTCTTCACAGAAATGGACTGTCTCGAAATCAGGAAATGTCATATTTTAGAGACTTCAGATGTTGCTAGAAAAATTTGTGCTATTCAAAGTAATTTGGAAAATGCTGATTTTTGGTAGTTGATATTATAACTGTGCTTAAAATTTATTTCCATTTCCCCAGCTCCATAGTTGGGAAACCAACAACTCCTGCTTATGCCTTTTCTCATATGGTCGTCGCAATATAAATAACAACATTTCTCACAATTCTTAGCATATTACTTCACCCACGATTTAAGACAGCAGTGCCAGGGTGAACTAGTGGGGGAGAAAAATAGAGCAAGTGTTTTATATCACTGTCCTGATCGTTTGTACAGGAAATACAAAGCAGCTCCTGCTGATGGAAAATATTTCAGGAATTTGAATAGCTAGAACAGTTTGCTGAGTTGCACCATTGCTGGGACAGGAGGTTGAGCAGCAGAAGTGCTGGAGAAGGTGATTTTTCTGGACAATTACCCCCTCATTCCTCCAAGTGCTTGAGAGCTGATGTGCCCGGCCATTTCTTCATTTCATACTGTTAAAAGTGAGCAGAAAAACAAAAATCTCATCCATGCTGTTGGTAGAGATGTTAAAATTAAGGGAAATTTTATTAGACCTGAGTTTAAATGAATCTAGGACACTTGCAGGGTTGCAGAGTGGTCCTATGATGCACTTGTAACATGCATGTATTGAACTGTGGAGGTAAGATATGTTAATTGGCTTCCCAGCATGTGGTTTTCCTTTGCAAGATTTAAAATGTGTAGTGTGAGCAGGGCCAAAGACAAAGTGGAGTGGCTGCCAGCTGGACGTGACAGAGGCTTGCAGGGAGATTACACCATGGAGGAGAATGGCTTCTGAGATAAGGATAATCTTTTACATAAACTAACTCTTCCAAGGCAGTTTGGATGGGTGAGTGATAAGGACAATAATAAAACTACAGGCTGACACAGCCGATAGTTATCCTGGTGTTCAAAGATGGTCAAGATCTTGCCAGCAAGATAACTCAGCTTCTCCTCCTGACTACAGTGGCATACACATCAATATGTTTTTGTATGAAGGGTCCCTACATTAATGCTCTTATTTTATGTTCTTCAGGTCAACTCAGTAACCATGGAAAGGTCCACAACTTCTGATACGGCCTCTGAAAAACCTAATCCTTCCCACCACTGTACAGGGGCTGTTCAAATGAGGATCAAAAATGCCAACAGTCACCATGATAGACTGAGCCAAAGCAAATCTATGATTCTGTCCGAGAACGTGAAAGTCCCTGAGCATGTAAGTAAAATACTCATAATATTTTCTGAGTCTTCCTATTTTTTTAAAAGCTACAGAATTACCTTGAGGATGCTTAAGATACTGTTTTCATGATCATCCCTTGCAAGGAGGGGTTTAAAGGTACTAATACATTTTTAGGATTATGGCTAAGCATTGCAATAGCAATTTTCCTTCATTGAAAGACAGAATTTGGCTTTCATGGCTGAGATCGTAGCATCTCAGCATTTCAGCTCTCAAGTGTTACAGTACTTAAAAATGGCTGCTGTAGAGAATAGTACTTAAAGTATCAGGTATATGCCATGATGTCTCAAAAGGCAAATACTAAAACCAGACAAAAGAAAAGAAACGGAAATTACAACTCTGTAAATAAAGGACAACTTTGTCAATAACAAAAATAAATCTTGCAATAAGAATAAATGAACCAACTGCAAAAAATCAGATGCTGAAGTTATCTTATTATTTTAATAGTTGACAGAGTTTGAAGAGTCATTTTGTTATCCATTACCATTTTTTTTTAATTAAATACTTAGTGATGAACTCTGTTGCCAGTTGCATCCCTGCCCCTGTACTCCTTCTGAGCTACTAAACAAACTGATTGGTATGAGTCTCCCCTGGTTAATTTTCTTCCATAATGGTGGCAACTTGCAGCTGAGGCCATATGATGTTACAAAATTATTTATGCAATGTTAGCCACTTTTTGGACTCCAGATCCATTTTGTTCTCGGAGAATGCAAATGAGGGAAAAAAACTCTGTTAGCTGGGGACAGAGTCCCAGGTCTGAGTCACTTCTCGCAACCATGCCAGCCATTAATTTTTTTTGTTTTGTTGATGTACTGGATTCCTATGAAATATTCAGCTTTCTAACAAAGTTATTAAATGGAGGAAGCCTAGAAAAACAGCTGTATTTTCTTCCCTTTTTACTCTAAGTCCAAACTAAAAATTCAAACTTATTTAGAAATACATTATTTTAATCATTAATGTCTCTGCTATAGTTTAACTCATTACACCTTACATGTCTGGAGAGAAAAATATGTTTGGATCTTAGCAGCTGATAAGATACTAGTTTGCCTTCCATCTAAATGATATTGTTGCCTCAGACACACTGTACATGCTTCTTCCCTTTTATCTGACGTGAAATGTTCCTCCATTACAAACCTGAAATGACGCTTATCGTAATTTACTGGGAATACTATAATGTATTATCAGGAAGAACTGTACCTTTGAAAAAGTTTAAAAGTTAAGTATATTTAATGATGCCTAACATATTTTATTGGCTGTGTTTAACAAAAGGCACTAGGCTGCAGTTGTTTTTGACAAGCATGAAAACATCACAGCATGAGACTGCAAAAGGAATTATGTAGAGAAATTACAAGTGATCCATCTCTCAATGAATTATCCACCTCAATAGCCTGCAGAACTCAGCTACCAATTAACACCTACTTTATTACATGTTGGGATGTACTTAATAACTTTCATGTGTTTATGCACTATTACCTTGACTGATGCCTCTTGTACAATTAGGCATAATTGGCATATCAATATGCAAAAGTTAAAAGGATTAACCCTCTTAAAACTAATGAGCATTTCTGTATCCAGCTGCTAAATGAGACAAAATTAGCATTTTTCACTTTTGGGCAGGATTTTATCATGCAGTTTCTCATTGTTGATATTACCTTGTTACATAACTTTAGGTTTGGGGATAGTATGCTGGACTGTTACAGAGCAAGGGCTCTAAAAAGTTAAATTAGACATAAATATTCACGGCTGCATTCCCATAGCCATAGCAGGTACAATATATATTCCCTGGCTGCGAGCTGAAAAGTTGCTTTGTGTTACATTTGTTTAGTAGCTAATTATATAAAAGTGGAATTTTACTGAGTATATGTCATTTTACCAAGCAAACTTGGCTCCGACATAATAGATTGAAAGCTTGCCATGCTACTAATTTCTTTTCTATTTCAATTCTTTTCATCTCTTTTCACCATGCAGAATTTTCTGACTAGATATTGACAGACTGGAAGTGTTTTGGCGTATTTACTTAAATAAGCCTCTTAAAGTTGTTTGCTAACGCCCAGACTAAAAGCAGAATTCCTCGGGATCCAAACGTTTTCAGTTACGTGCTTTAAAGGCAGTGAGATTTGAGTTAAAAGAGCAGTGAAATATCAATTGCCTGTATCAATTGTGTGCTGACATGTCCCAATCTGTGCATGTGACTTATGAAGGATTTAGGGGAAAGTGATGGAAAAGAGTAGGCTCTGCCTGTCATAGTGTCTTGAAAAAGCAGGGTCCAACTGACACACACACACACACGTATGTATATATATAAATATTTAGTAATGTTCTTTTAAAATGTGTGACTCTCTTTTCCAGTGCACCTATATCCACAGGCATCACTTTTGCATTTAAAGGTGTACAGATCCCTGTTAAGAGGCACTGATTACCAGTATGTTAAGCGAAACTTCATTTTTTAATTTTGTGCTAGAACACAAAAAGGATGTATCTTGATCTTTCTATTTGGGAATTTTCTCTTTTCAACAGTCTGCCTCTGTTTAGGTGAGGGATATAAACCATAAGGCATCCACTGATTATGAATATTTTCTACTTTACATTGACCTAATATTTTTTTTCCTATCATCAGAGACATTTTCTCTTCAAAAACTAGACATAGCTGAATAAGGGGCTCCATATTACGCTTCCGCCACCCATATTAGACGTGTGCACTATGCTCTATGTTCTGTTAATAAATGGGTCAAATCCTCTTTACCCAACTTATGCAAAACCTACTGACTTCAGTGGATTAAGGCAATCAGCGTTTGGCACATTTTAAACAATCAGTAGGAATATGTATTTCGAAAACATATTTTTTTGGGAAAAAAACCTCCAGACAATGACGGGCAAAAACCAGGCATTGAACTAGAAGGATCACTGATGGTTTATAGAGAAGAGAATACATAATTTTCTCTAAGGGATTTGTTGTATTCTCAAGCATTTGCTGTGAATCTGGTAAGCACACCTGGGGCTATACTTTTGAAGGTGGACAGATTATTTTCTATAGTGTGACAAAGAAGGATATGTGTCGTACATCAGCAGGGCCATATGCACTTGTGTGTTTAATAGTAGTAAAGATGCAAATGTGGACTGTGTAAGCTAACTCATGCAAAAGCTAAATGCAGATTCTTGGGGGTTTACGTTATTTATTTACGATGGAAATGCTGGAGCTTTGTGCAAAGGTTGAAACTGATATTAATGTAGAGTTTAAAGAGCACAAATCACGAAGCTGGACACAGAGCGTGGTAAGCAATGGCTCTTCCTGTGCTTAATGTTAGCGTCTGAAGTAGCAATGTAAATGAATATTTGCTATTTTCATCTGTTAAACCCCAGGGAAGTGCATTTTGCTTCATTCAAAACAACTTCAAACAATGAAATGTCTTTTTTTATTGGTGCCTATATTAAGACTTAGAACCCCTTTAGACATTCCAAAATGTTAATGTATTAGAGCTTTTTCTGATTAGGTGAAACCAACTGGTAGGTTTATTTATCTCTCTAATACATTATCAGGGAAATGGGAAGCATTCTTCTTTTGTTTCTTACTCCTGTGATCATAGAAGAGTTGCCAAAGTTATGGCTAGCCAAAAAGACAGAAATAAAATTGCTAAAAATATAAGCCTTCTGTTTAGCAGAGTTTTGGAGCCATATTTTGAAATTGCAGGGCTTGTACATGTTTACTTCAAATCAAGCTTATAGTCAAGTTTGAGGCTTTGTTTGTATAGATTGTCCTGAAGTAGATCCTGATATTTAATTAAAATGACACTAAATCACATTGAATTGATAAGACTTGGCATCTCAAACAAAGGTAATTGCCCGTATTGGTTTTGTACAAAAATAGAGCTGCTTGGAAAATGTGCAGCCAACACAGACTGTCAACTCCATTTATAGATCAATATGTGAAAACCATTGATCAGGCAGGCATGTGTAACAGTAACACTTTGCATTTATTTGTTGTTTTTATACCATGTTAAGGCTTACAGGATTATCGGCTTCCAAAATATTTTGACTTCCTCATAAATATGTTATCTGTTTAATGTTAATTACGAGGCAGACTCCAGCCCTCTTTTTGAGTATTTTCACTTTCATTGCTATGGGTAGCTTTAGCTGCAAATGGATTATTTCAATCTCTGAGAGATCATCAGAGCTTCTTTTATAGCATAGTTTATTTAGGGAAAGTTTTTGAGGATTTCTTTTTTTTTTTTTTTATTTTGTCCTGGAGGGAAAAACAAATCTTGAGAAAATATTTCTGAAAGTAGAAAACCTTCTCCTGTCCTGTTGTGTGCATTTGAGGTGGAAGGAGAAAAAAAAAATAATAAAAATCTCTTTATTGTGTTCTAATAGCCTTTATTCTCTGCAAATTTCATTGTACACGAGTCTGTTATAGAGGTACCTACATTTATGGCTGTAAGGAACTAGCTGTGTTCCCTTCAAAGTGTTACACAAATCATATAATAGTACTGGGGAAGCTGTAGAAAAATAAATGAGCTTCCCATGACAAGTGTGTTAATAAATGCAGGCCTACACCTTGCTTGCCCCAAATATTTCAGGGTGGGTGAAAAAGATTTGAGAGAAAGCAGTGAGACCATAACACAGGTCCAGTGTTACTTCTTGAAGATAAATATTGTCTGAGGAGAAAAAAAATAAATAAAAAAAAAAGGGAATCAGAAGTAGAAAAAAAAATCTGTTGAGTACCATTAGTTGTTCTCCTTTCTGGTGCAAGAAAATGAGAAATGAAGTGTGTCATATGTCCCCTTGCTGTATTCAAACTGGTTTTGTGCTTTCAAATCCTAGATGTGCTCCCTGGTGTGTGCTGTGCTTGCGGACTGTTTCGTTCGGCCCTTGATTCCAGTTTTTCATCCTTTCCAGTATGTGTCTTCTTTGCTCCCCACCTGAGGAGCTGCTGTGCCTCCAGGGCAGAGGCCCTCAACCTCCTCTCCCGGCTGCACCCCTACCTCCTCATGGACACCCTACATACCATAAACGCCTCTGATTTAGAGGCTGAAAGTAGAATACGAATGCGTTAGAATATTTTAGGGTTCAGTTTACCTTCATTTTTTCCCAAGGGAGCAATGTAAGTTGCCTCCCAACCTTTTTCAAGATCAGCATTTAGTGTGCAGGCGTTTCTCCAGGCTCAGAACGAGCCTCTTGTTTTTCTGAATCTTCCCTCCTTCCCCCCCCCNNTGAACCTCCCCCCCTCCCCCCCCCCCCCCCGTTTTTTTTTTTCTTCTATATGCCCCGCGAGAAGGTATTCTTTATTGTATATTTGTATTCTAGCACTTCAACTGAAATAATCTTGGCTAAAAAAGGAAGAAGTTAATTTTATTGTTAAACTCCCCATTTATTTCTCCTCCAAACACTTTCGCTGTACCATTTCAGCTGCGTAGCTTGATAGGCAGCATCGTAATGAGATCATAGAAAAAAGAAATAACCAGCACCTATTTCTTCTTAAAAGCGAGGGTAAATTCATTCCAGCTCTATTAAGGGAGGGGTGAATGTAACTGGTTTGGTTTCCTTGTTAAACCAAACTGAAGTTCAGACGAGATATTATATGAGTCGGAATTGCTGATTTTGACTTTTACTCAGTGTGACAGAAGGGTAGAAAAAAGGTTCAAAAACCTCCAGGTTTTTTTTTTTTTTGGGTGTTTTTTCTTTTTGTTGGGCTTTTTTTTTTTTGTGCTCTTACATTATCTCACGCTGTGAAAATCTTTACTCTATTTACCAAGCACAAATTAGTCCTGCCAAAGGTTCTGAAAGTTTGCTACTTCAGCTTAGATCCGAAAACTTCAAAGAGAGATGCAACTCTACAAATTAGTGTATGTGCTCTGCCATGGCTATTTTAACTTGAGCTTAACTACGTTCGTTTATAATTTAGTACTGATTGAACGCTGCCATAAATGTACACGGGATACATTTTTTAAAGTTAGTCCTCTGATTACTAATTTGAATAAAAAACTCTAACCTTGTTAGCATCTGGACTTATTTCCATAATAACAACCCCTTCAGAACCTACAAAGTAATGAATAATTGACAACAAATGAAATGTTTTGATAGTTGTCGGCACAAAGCATGTTTAATGTTTTGTGTTGCTTCCTAGCTAATTATGTAGATGACACATTTGTCAGACCTTGACTGCCATTAGAAACGTGTTTCCAGAGGGGAGAAAAACAGGCTATTCATAGAGTAATTAACTAGAATGCTCAATGACCTGTGAGAGATTCAAATGGCTGCCAGTTCAGACATTGTTTTGTTACAGAAGCAGAGGGGTAATTAAAATTCCAAATTACAGTGCTATGATGAAGCATTTGTTTGTTGACAGTATACTCTTACTCTAGTTTGTTAATTCTTTTTTAAATTGCTTCTAATCCATTTTATAGCTTTAGGAGTTCCGTCTTTGAATTTACTGACAACTAATATTATGGTAAATTGTTCTTCGGTGGAGTACCGCGGGCTTGGCAGTTCCATGGGAGCACAAGGTGGGTGGGATAGAATTCCTGTTCTTTCCCTAAACTGACATGCCATGTGCTGTCATCGAGACGCGGCTAACGCGGCACATCTTGTGGAATGATATGTTCATAATTCCGCGTTAGGGAAGATGTCTAGTTAGGGGAGGAAATGGTTCAGATGAAGTAATAATAATCAAACAAATTGAGGAAGGTGTCCTGAAGTGTTAGAGGAAAAGCCCTGATACAGGGTTGGGGCGAGGGTGAGCGCGGGTTAGGTAAAGCACTTTGGGAAGCCGAGGTCTGCTCGGTAACGGAGAATTGGAGGACAATCCTCTGCATGAAGAAATCAAGCACAAAATAGGAAGAATGGGGTATTTCGTAAGCTTCGACTGTATCTTTGCCAACGCCCTTTGCAGGCAGTAATGGACATGACAGGCTAAGATGTCCTTTCCTGTACAAATGGGGACTCTTTGCAAGTCCAAAGTGTTAAAGTTCTCTAAACAATGAACTAAATGCAAGCCCGGGCGAAATATTTATTTACTTTGCCAAAAGTGAGAATATGGTTCTGTTAAAGAGATCTGACAGAAGTAACATGGTGTTTGATGCAGGAGAGCTGACAGCGGCATGGAGTGAGCGCTGATTATCCTGAAGACACTGTCAGCTAGGATTGATTTCCACTTTCTCCGTTTATGTAACGGTTCCTGTAATACAGCTGACCCCAAATCACGTTACCTTGTCATTTCTCTGCATGGATCAAGAAGAGATGAGCTGAAAATAGCTAGGCACTGACCTTGAACTTGCCAGAGAAGTGAGAAGTGACAGTGGGGGATTTTCAGCGTGCGGTCCCCGCACAAAGGCGCGGGCGCTGCTCTGCAGTTGCAGCAGCACAAGGGGGCAGAGCAGCATTAGAGATTACAGGTGAAGCAGCTGATGCTACAGAAGCTCAAGTCTATGCCAAATGGCTTGGCTTTTCTTTTTTTTCTTTTTTTTTTTCTTCTTTCTTTCTTTCTTTCTCTCTCTTTTTTTTTTTTTTCTCCCTTTAAAAATTGGGGAGATGCGAGCTAGAAGAGCTGCTGACTCCAAAACGACGTTCCCATCACCCGTTACTTGAAAGTACATTTATTTGCAGCGATGCTTAGTATTGAAATACCTTCTGAACTGAATGCGTTGCTAGGAAGTTTTGCATCCTCTTCATGAATCGCTCCCCATCGTTTTCCTGTCATCTCAGTGAAAGAACGAAGCGTTTGCATTATCATTAATAGACTTGTCTACCCTTTGGGGGATCACTGCATTCCTCAAAGCCTGCAAATCCCTTTGAGTTTCATAGAAAACAAGGTGTAAATATTTTTAAAAAATATTTTTAAGCTGACAAGACAACTAAAAAAAAGGTAAAAAATGTTAAGAGGGTTTTTTGTGGTTTTGTTTTGTTTTGGTTTTTTTTTTTCCCCCTTCAGCTGTGCCATTTCTCTCTATTGCAATGTATATCTTCTGAGGAAAACCAAGAAAACTTGGTTGTGAAAATATTATTTAATTTACCATATAAAAAACATGCTCCACATCTTTTGTTGCATATTTTCCTTTCATCTGTGCCTGCCTCTTAATAACCCTTTTTGTCTCAGTAAGCTGTTGAGACATGAGATGCCAGCGCTGGCTCTTCTCAAGGATCTGGTTCTTTGGGGTGTCACACCTTGGTGCGAGAGCTTGGGGCAGGACCAGGAACCACATACTTACCCTGTGAGTTGTCTGGCCAGACTTCCTACTTTCCTTTGGGGACACCAAGGCATTGTGCATGTGCTGGAAAGACTGTGATAGGGAGTCCAGCTCAGAACTTATTCTTCTGCCTAACTGGTTAGTGGTTCCCTTAAAACCTGATTCTTTCCCTCAAGGGAATATCAGAGGCTGTTGTGCAGGGTGGTTTGAACACTCTTCTCTTTACCCCCATGTACTGTTTGCTTGCCTTGTTAGGTATCTTTGGAAAAGGAAAATATCATTAAATTTTTTTCCACCAATTAATCTCTTTTTTTTTTGCCTCAAGATACTTAGGGAAGTAAATCACGGTTTTCTAAACTCATAGAGAAGCAGATAAGGAAAGACTCAAAAATACACATTCTAGGGTAGTGCTAGTAGTTCTTCAGTAAACACAGGGAAATGCAAGAAGTAAAGGTGTGTTTCTTCTTTCAAAATTACTGTTTTTACCACAATCTGTGGAATACCGGTGGTAACTTAGGGTAATAATTTGGCCAGATCTCATGAGATGTTCACATCTTGAACACGTCCTGTTTTAAGAGCAAGGTACAGCTGCAGGTTGAGGTTATCTTTCCTTAGTGGTAACTGGTGACTAGGACTGTGTAACCAAGAGGAGTTTAGAATGAAAAAGGACAAAAAGACATCTCCTTTTCATTCTTTCTATCGAAAATGTGCAAAACTGATGGATTTGATATTTAATGAGGTGCGCTGTAAAAACTCCAAATGTTTTTCCCCTTTGTCTTAGCTTGTTCAAGGCCAAAGCACAATCATGGGGTTGAATCAAGTGCTTGTAGCTCAAAACTTGCTTGTTCCAACTCTGCAAAATGAAGCCTTTGAGCTGTCCTGGTAAGGAAACTGAGGAGACTAGGAAAAATTAGACACGAGGTTTTAACTAAACAGAACCCCTTGAATAATTTTATTTTCTGTAATTTAACATCAAGTTCAAATTGAAATGATCCTGGTTATTTTGTGTCATTTTCATTATATCACAGTCTATTCCATGCATCCTTGTGGGTTTTGCTAGTAGGAAAACCTTATTTTCTGCAGCTGTTCTGAATGTGCTTCTCAGGCTTCTAATTTTTCTGCTGCTTTATCCTGTGAACACTGGAATTCAAATATATAGACACGTTAATGACACCAAAATGATTATCCTGATGCTAAATGTCCCAACCCACTATAAAGCTACACCTCTTTGCTTCAGGAGTGAGATAGCAACATGCTGTGATGCTGGAGAAATAATATTTTATCTACATAATATTTCAGTTGGCTTCTATGATAGCCTTCTGTTGTCTTTATTTATTGGAGAGAAGGAGCTAGGCTGAAATTTTCCAAGTTTCCCTGGTCCCAGCTTGGACTTTGGCCTGCCAAGGCATTTTTAGTCCTTTCTCCTGTAAAATGGGACTGAGGATGATGCGCATCTCCTTTGACCACATTAGAGTTTGGCTCAGAGCTGGGTCGACTGTTATGTTTCAATCATGCTCATTCCATAGATAATTCTGTTCTCATCATATTAACTCTATTAATTGAAATGGAATTATTCCACAATTATGCTAGTGTAACTGAGAGGGGAACTTGGCCCCAGGTCCTGTACATTTTCCTTATCTATATTCTCGGTGCTTAACTATTTCACTATTTTTTCATCAAAAAAAGGCTTGTTTTGGCTTCATCATTAATCAGTTCTGTTCCCTTGATTCTATACCCGTGTGCTTTTTACCGGTGTTGGGTTTCTCAGATAGCTTTCATGTTTTAGAGTGTATATTTCAAAAAGTATGCTTAAAAGTATTGTTTAAAAGAGTCTCTTTGGCAATGTGTCAGTGCACACCGTGACAAGGAACATCAACTGTGGAATTATATTCCTCTTACGCTATCTTTATTAAGTACCGTATTACGGCTCAATTGGGGCATCTCACACGTTCCCCTTCAAAATGCCATAAGATTTGAAACATGTAGGTACTGAAACTGAGATGATATCATACTTCCTGTAGCTAGTCTTGGGCACCTGACCTGCATAGTTTCCCACAGGGGAAAAGTAAGCTCCATTTCTTTAAATTTCCAATGAGAAGGGACATGTGTCTCCTTGCATTGAGTTACATTATATCACATCATGTGACACAAAGTGACCCGATGCAACATGACAGGAGAGGTAAAGAACCAGGGTTGGGTTTGTTTTGTTGGGTTTTTTGTGGTTGTTGGTGTTGTTTATTACTGCAGTGAAATAATTGTGCTAGCGATGCAATTAAATGGGGGTCAAATTATTTTGTGCATGCCCTAAATACATGTGCTATTGCACACGGACAAGCTTACTAAATGTTGTTTAATGCTTTGAGAAGTGGTTTTAAAACAGACAGTAGAGTGTCCTTGTTAGGCAACGTGCCTATTCTTAGACAAATAGTTGACAGCAGCATTCTCCTGCCCTAAATCAGATCCAATTCCCTTTGAGGTCAGCTTTCTTTCTTTCTTTCTTTTTTTTTTTTTTTTTTTTTTTTCCACAGAAGCACTAAGTGCAGGATCCAATCCAGTCATGTTAAGGTGGTAGTATTTTGTTTTCAGTTTGATTTCTTGATTGGTTAAGCTTCATAACCTTAATGGAAGTAGGTCTTGATCGTCATCTGTGATGTTGGGCTTCTGGGTGCGCATGTGTACACACACTGAGACTTCACAGCCATGGTAAGAGTGGAGATGAATCCTTTCCCTTCAAAGGGCCCAAGACCCTACACCTTGAAAGAAGGTGCTTCATTTTTTAGTATACACCCCATAGGAAAAGAAAGGAAAATGTATTTTATTTTGTATTTCAGAGACAAATACTACTAATTTATATTTGTTACTTTTGGGACGGTATTAAATATGCCTAAACTTTAGAAACAGTTTTGCTCTTCTTCTCATGGTTATTATCTGAGCTGCCACGTATTCTGGCAGTTGTACAAAATACAAATACAAAATACAAAGAATTGTATTTAAGACTACAGCCAAAAACCAAAAACCAACCAAAAACCCAAGTGCTACCCTTTCTAATCTCTGACTCTTCCCCCATTTTTGGAATCAAATTTGAAAGACTGAAATACCCTTTCCTGTTTTCCCTTACTTCCCTTCACCCCTCCAGAGCTCTGCAAGAAAGATTGTTTTCCTGGATATTTCATCCATGGCCAGAACTGGAAGCACTGCAGCTGTGATGAGCGAATCTGTTCTCATGACATCTCTAGCCCCAGGGCAGGTAGAAAACCCAGCCGAGCTTCCAAACTTTTGCCTATTTGGACCAAACCTTGGTTTTGGACCAACTGAGCTCCACATCAGCATTTCTGTCATCCTTAAGAGCTCATTCTTCTTGATTGTGGTCCTGAAGTTAGGCTTTTACTTTATAACTTCATTACCCAAAAAAACCCAACCCACCAATGTTTAAAAATTCAAGTGCCAGGTGCCAACTCTTTTCAGTAGTTGGCTACTTCAAATTTGAGCTTTCCATTTTTTATCAGCAAATGATAAACTGAAAATTCAGTGTTCCCAGTTTAGATCTTTCTCAAAATTAAAGTGTAAATCTAAAGTGGCCACCTGTAAGCACTAAAACCTGAAGACATTTGGACACAAGTTAAACAAATTGTTGGAAAAACCTGCCAAGTGGTTGCATCAGATTTTAAGAATAACGTTGCAGAGAAGATCCAAAACCTGCGTTTTCACATTTTCAGGCCTGACTTTCTTTTCTTTTGGAGGGTGAGAGTGTGATATTTTATTTTATTTTATTTTATTTTATTTTATTTTATTTTATTTTATTCTATTCTATTTTATTTTATTTTATTTTATTTTATTTTATTTTATTTTTATGTTTTCAACCAAGAAATTGAAGAGCTGGGAAAAGAAATAACCTTACTGTAGATAAACAATTGCAGAAGAATAAGGATGATACCACCATGAAAACCTCAAAAACTTGGGAAAGATGGGGGCAATGGCTGGTGATTGCAAAAAGCACAGAGCAAGTGTGGAGCCAAGGACTTGGAGGCAGGTGGGCTGAAAGAAATGAGATGGGAAAGTGGAATTTGCTGCAGCTGCGTGGAGCTGTGGGTCCTGGCTGGAGGAAGGGTCATGCTCCTGGTCTGCAGAGCTGGTGCTTGGCTGGGAGCCTGGGAGAAAGCTCCTCATCTGCTCTGCGACTTTGCTGAAAGCCACGCAGTGTACAGCCAGGTAGGTGTGGACTCCTACATATGGTGTTTTGTAGAAAAATCTTTAATTGCACTGAATTTGGCTGAACGCTCCTAATCCTCCAGTCTTGGTTGCATGATTTTTATGACGGTCTAAACAAGTGAGACATCCTAGTACACTCTGAGCACATTATGTGCCTGTGCACCACCAGCTCCTTAAACACTGCCATCATTTCCCAAGAATCTCTTTTGGATTTATTTTTTATTTCATGTAAATTCTTTCATCGTTTCATGGCAGATGAGCCTGATTACATGAAAGTTTACCTTTAAAATATTTCCCATTTATCAGGCAGTTTCCTTACCTAGAAAATCCCACTGCAGCCACTGCTCATGTTTGATAAGATTTGTACCTGGTAGATTCTAAATTACATTAATGCATAAAGCCGGCAATGCCAGGCTCCCTATTGTTACAGTTATTAAAGCTGTAACTGAAATGATATCTTTCATATTGATCTTCAGCTAGCAGCTCTTATCCAGAAGCTTTGTTTCACATTAAAGACACTAATGATTGTCTCCACAAAATGAGCAGCTTAATAGTTAGAAAAAGTTAAATGGAAAAAAGGAAAAAACTTTGATAGCCACCTTTGATAGCTCTTCGTTCCAACATCTCTCATAGCCACAAAGTGCAAGCCAAGCATTAATAGACCTTTTAATAAAATGACTTAAAAGAAATCAATGGGATTTCTCACAAAGCCTAATTTCCAGCAAGATATATTATTTAAATGTTTGTACTCCTTCTGAACAGCTTACATCCTCTCATAGCTGCCAGAGTTTTTTCCTGGAATTTCTCAGGGTATCTTCCCAGGTTTTTAACTTCTTTATTTTTGGGGGTCTTGTTTTGATTTATTACCTTATTGATTTTTTTTTTCTTTTTTTTTAAATGGAGAAAGTGTAAGTCCTGTACTCTTCCAAGGCTGGCAAAATATAGAGACAACTGCAAAGAGTCTATTTGAGGGGCAGGGGGAAATCAAGTTAGGTGTATATACATTAACTAGGAGCCTTTCTGAGTAGTCACAGGTACTTTGGATCCTTCATAGACTGTAAGAAATCTCTCTTTCCTCACCTTCAGGCAAAAATGGTGTATCCTATCAATACAGCTCTCCAGCTGCAGTTGTGATAAATGTAGCTGCAAGGCCTGAGGCTTTGACTTAGGCAGGAATTTGCAGGTGAAGAGAATATTATTGGACTTGTTTTTCTTTTCCTAGGACTTTTTGGTAGGTTTTCCAGTAGTGTTTAGTTTCTTTGTTTGTTTCTGGATTTCTTTTTGTCTTTAAATAGATATTGTTTTTCAGGTATGGCAGACAGAATGCAACATAGGTGTTTTCCATTGTTTCAAGTAGTATAAGCAGAGAAATACACATGAAATTTTTATGATCTCTGAATATATTTATTTTACTTGACGTATGATGTGTATCTATTTAAAGACTGATATCAAAGAGTGGGACATTTTTTTGATGACCAGCAGCAAAATCACAAATTCTTCTATACGAAGTCTTTGGGCAACCCTGGTCACGTTTATTACTTTACATAAACACAGAGATATGTTTTGTTGGGAAGGTAGAATATGAAGTATCAAATTAATTGACATTATTACAAACTGTATTTCAATAGAAATTATACCCTACATGTTGTGGGATAGCTTTTCTGTGGTAAACTCTAGTCAATGTGCAGTAATGATTAAGTCAAATACTCTGTACTTGAAACGTTTATAGAAGAAATCAAGGGGGCAAAAAGAGAGGGAAAGGAAATACAATCATGTTTAAGCAAAAAAAAACAACCCAAGACCCAGCACAAAACAGTCACAAAAAAGAGAAGGTTATGCAGGGTTCCACAGATACAAAACAGTATTTCTCTCATCTCAATATTCAGCCCTTATTTCTGGTGTGTTTTCCCAGGCTCCAGTGGAATAGCCCGGATTAAGCTAATGCAGGGACATGTTTTTGGCCGCTTATTATTTATTACAATTTTAGTTCCAGGTTTCAAAAACAATTAGGGAAACTGCTTAATAGGAAAATGACTCTAATTACTTGTTAATTGAGGTTATCTGCTCCACATTATTCAAAACGTAAATTGTGTTGACACTTGTACCCAGATATGATTACTTAATAAACAGACTGAAGATGCATCATGAATGTGTGCACCCCCCGAAAAAGAGGCATTTTATTTTTCCACTCTGGTTTGCTCATCTGAAAAATGTTAAAAAATATGTGTATAATTTGCATTAAGCTCAGTTATAACATGTTAGTTCAAAAACAAAAATTATATGTTTCAAATACAGAAAAGATGGAGTGAATCCATAATTCTACTGAAATTTGAAAGAGGTTATTAAGGTTATATGTAGTATGTTCAGATAAGGTTTGCACAGAGTAACAAACAGGGTTGCATATATTATGATGTGATTTCCTGAATAAATAATTTAGCTGATAAATCAAGTATCTGGATACAAATAAAATACCACTGCTAATATTTTTTTTAATATTAGTATTTACTCTTGTGTTTAATTTTGGGATCTACAGGAAGAAGAGGAGTGCTAGTTTTTGAAAAATAAACTCATTTGGGGATGAGAGAGACAGGGTTCTGAATGAGATTATATTTGCTAGAACAAGATAATTTTATAGTGTGAGAATAAAAGCAAATATCATCTTTTTCTTATACAAGAGTGTGCTCTACGACCTCTAGTTTTTTTTACAGCAATATACATTCCCTATTTTTTAAAAAAACTTAGGTGGGGCCTTAGAGTTCATAGTAAGTGATTGACTAATGGCAAATAAGACCATGATTCTATGTGATGGAAATATGTGTGTTTGCTGATCAAGTCAGTGTGGGTATAATAAATCATTTTTAAAGCGTTGTTTTCTGGGTTTCGGTGGGTTTTAATGTTTTGTTTTGGTTTATTTCAAATATAGGTTGCAAACATTGTATTTCCCTTAGGAAATCAAAAATGTTTATTGCAGAAAAAAAGAAATAGTAAGAAAAATGAAAAGTAACATTTTTATTCTAAAGAAATATCTAATGAAACTGTTGACAAGAGCAAGATTTCATATGTATTTCGCCTTGAGATTTCCCAGTCTGAAATCAGAGAAAGGCCTTGGTTCAGGTAGAGAAGACATGATTAGAGACTCAGACTCCATTTCTGTGCCATAGACTCGGGTCTCTCAATTGCTGAGGTATTTTTGGAAATGCTAACCTCCACAAGCCACGGTGATTGGGAAAGGGGAAGGCAGGAGCAAAGGGAGAAGAGAAAAAAAAGTTAATAGCTGAAGAAAAGGTGGCTCATTGCACATTTCACTGGATTATTTATTCCTTAATATGCAAGCCAAACTCTTTAACCTTGAATTTTTTTGATTTGTATTTTCCTTAGCTAAATACTTCTTTATAAACATGTTTTCTACACAAACGCTATTACTCTCTTCCATTTCAGATTTTGCCAAGAAACGAGGGAAAGTTGCAAAGCCCAGAAGGATGGAAGTTTTAGAGCTGTGTTTGTGCCCATTAATTTTCTCTTCTATGATATTTTCCCATTTTCACTCTGTTTGACATTGAGCCTCAGCTTTGTTCCTGACTTGTAGCCTATGGCAGTGGAACGGGGAGATGAGACATCACGGAGATGTAGAGCACACATAAAAAGAGAAGATGTGTAAAAACTGAAATGACATGGCAGCTGAAGCAGCTTGTTGCTCAGCTTGGTTGCATGTTTGAGTGGAGAAAGCGAGGTAAATTGTGATATGTAAGAGAATAACACTCGACAGGGTGTATGGTTGTAAGGTATATGGATGCTCAATCATGTGGTGAGGCAGAAGGCTAAAGGACAAGCGCCTTCAGTGTCCGCACAGTCTGTAGATATCCGTGTGACCTACAAAACAGAGGGTGTTAGGCTCAGAAAAATACCACTTACCAAGCATATGCAAGCAATTTTAAGAAAAGAAAAGTCCATCTATACCATCCCATTACCTCTTAATCTTTCTGTAATTATTAAAAGAATGAAGTTTAGGGGGAAAAAATGCACCATCACGCATTTCTGGGTGCGTTTGAGCCATAAATAGATGAATTCTCACAGTGGTACATATGCAAATAACCATTTCCACTTCCCACTGGTTATACTTAAGCACCCATTAGAGTTACATGTGTCTTTATGCTAATTTTTCTGAACATTTACAACAACCACTGTATCTATGCCTAAATGAGTTTGTGTAATAGATCCGATGATCTTCAAATCTGG
>VZTM01036479.1:166730-189515 GCA_013400555.1 Jacana jacana
TTATAAAAGGAAGAGGCAGAAAAAAGAAAGTATAGGAGGTTTGGAAAATTGTCTTGCCGATGAAGGACTTAAAGACCTCAGCATGTCTAAATTATCTGAAAGAAATTGAAAGGCAATTGATTCCATACTTACCTACATTAAGGGACAACACTGAGCACCAAACGCATCTTTAATGTAGCAGAAAAAGGCAAACTAAGATGAAACGTCTGGAAGTTGGAAGCCCCCCAAAATAAAATGAGAGTTACCAGGACATTTTGCAACGACTAGTGGGAAACTACCAAGAGAATTGGTAAATTCATCATGTTTTCATGCCTTCAAATAAGAAATGGATCCCTTCCAGAGAGATATCAAACAGAAATTTCTGAGGCGAAGTCCAGTGTAGTTTGGATAAAATATTTATATAAACATTTCTATAAACACTGCCATCTTGTTTCCTCATCCATGTCAAGGGGTGGAGAAGCAAAGAGATACAGTGGCAGGTGCTATTTGAAAGCTTTCATTGAACTGGGGACAGAAGAGGAAGAAACCCAGCACACAAGTGATAAATCAAAGCCTTTTTCCCTCCATTATGCCATAAACAGCACAGTATATATGCACAGAAATAAACAATCAAAGTTCTGTTTTAGTGTACCACCAAAGCCTCTAATTACATTCAGCTAATTTGTTTTATTGAGGTGTTGTTTGTTGTTGTTGCTTTGGGCTTTTTAAAAATTCCTTTATATATTCATTTATTTATGGGGTCTTTTTGTATGGTAAGTGACTTCTCTGACAGCATACCTGGAGTAAGTACTGTATTTATACACTGTCCACATCTAGGATGGCAGTGGATGTTTCTTCTTTTGTTTTGTCGAGGCTTTTCTATTCTATATGAGGCAGGTGACTTCGCTATCAGAACAGAATGAGGAAAATTCAATCAGGGGCAGTTTCCAGTCTGTCTAGACAGTTCAGAAGTTTCAAACAGCATAATTCCATTTCTTCTTTTCTTTATCTGCTGGGTTAACGTTTTGTGGTTTGCTGTCAGTGCAATGCCACAAGAGTAAAACCAGGTGATTCAGTGTGCTTGGATCAGAAATATGCACATTCTTCTCCTACAAATTGTCTTCAGCACATGGACCGATTCATGGAGTGAGCACAAAAGGGAGTATTGGGTTATTTGAAATTTTTCTTTGTCTAGGAAGGGCAACTAAATAATACTTAAGCAATCTGGACAACAGCATTTTGCAGTTGTAGTTCTTTGCCGAGACACAAATAAGCGCCATTTTCTTTCCTTTTTCTTTTTAACCTGTGTGACACAGAATCAAATCATGAACCCCAAAGCCTGATACAGATTTGAAGAATTTGTTATGGTAGTTAAAAGAACCCAAACAAACTCTAACCTTTGCATTACAGTGTCAGCAGCTTTTGGTAAAAGTGCTTGGGTATTGGTCTTGTGTGCAATGAAGGCAAATTGCAAGTGGAGAATCCCAGAGCTGGGTAACAGTATTAGCAATCAATGCTGCACTACCTGGTTTGCTACAAAGTTGTGATTTAAATACAAACCTGAGAAATCTCAAAGGAAGAGTGAAGAAAAGTTGAGCTTTTAAATATTCTGGTCGTTTTCCTAGCTGACTATCGTGGTGTCAAATAGAACAGGAAGGAGTCGACCTGCTAATTGACCTTTGCAAAGCCATCCATTTGCTTAAAAAGCTGCTTGAAGTAGATCAGGTATTACCTTGATGACACAATTTCTTTAGTGTTGCCATTTATAATGGCACCTGGGGAAAATATGGTTGAAAACTTTGCTTCGTTTTTTCTTCTGCCGCATATGCACTTTCTTCCTCTGAAAAATGCTAATAAGCAATAGTGATTATTTTTTTTAAGAGATTAACGGTCATGATGATATGAGAGACTAATATGATCCAACAGGGCTGGGAAAAATAAAAAGAATTCACAAACTTACTCAGGTTATTAGTACAAAGGGAAGGGGGAGCAGGTGGCAAGTTAGATAGCCATCTAGATATTATTCATCTGACAGGTATCCAAGTGGTTCTGTATTACAGCCTCTAATTTTGATTTCTGAATAGTTTTTAATAAGAATGAGCAATGGGGTTTTCAGCTGTGACCTGTGTTAGGAGATGTTCCTTCCAATATCTTGTGAACATTCCTCTACTGACAAAAACAAAGGACTTTCCATTGTAAAAGCCAATGGTTCACCTCTGTGTTGCCTGGAATCAGCAATGTAAAAGCCAGAAAGGAGGCAGTGTTAGTGTTTGGATTTTCCCCCCTTCAGATTAAAGAAGCTGAACCAAGCTTGGAAGTCAGAGCAAAATAGTTTTTATTCAAGTTCTTTGATTTTTGTCACTGGGCGTTCATAGCAACTTTTTGGCTCGTGTTCCTTATAAATCTAATTTCATTCTGGAGCCAGGACTTTTTCGGCATTGCTCCTGTGAAACTTGGATGCAACGATTTGACAATATGTCCAGACCAAAACAGATCAAGTAGTCACACATGACTGATTCGGCGGAGCATGCTCAAAGACAAGACTAATGTCTCCATGCAGTAAGCAATTCTCTAGGGTAGGGACAGTGTGCTCAAATCCAGTCACCCCAGAGTAAACACTAAGTTAGAGGCAGCTTAAATGTGCCTTCGAGCAGAGGCTTCCACTGCTGAGTAGACGAGAGCCCCAAGCCAAGTTGCAGATCCAGCCATGCTGTAGCATTTATATCTCTTTTCAGCCTGCTAGCAAGCGTCTGTAATCATTAGAGCAGTGTTGGGGTGTGCTCTGTGAGGGGAAGGGGGACAAAAAAAGAGCAAAACACTTGTTGGAATAACTTCACGAATATGTTTCATGGGTATTTGCAACTCATTTTACTAATTTTCCCTGAGTGTTTTTGAGTGGGATAGTTTGTTCTGTAGTTTGATTGGAGTAGTCCTGGAAGATTCCATTGGAAAAAACTCTCTGCTGCAGAGATCACTTTTTGATTTTCCTCTCCTTCCTTTTAAAAGTTTCAATCATCTAATTAAAGAGCAGAAACTACAGTAGGTAACTTTTCTATTGACTCCCTTACTGCGTATGAAGGACAGCTGAAGAACTAGGAATGGTGTGGAAAAATACCATGGGTTTTATCTACACATGTAAAGTTCTGCAAATAACATCAATTAAAGTTTTAATAAAATATATTTTGAAATATTTTAAAGAATATTTAAAGAATATTTAAAGAATATTTTAAATTTTAATATTTAAAGAAATTTTAAAGAATAATTAAAGAATATTTAAAAAAAATTTTGAAATATTTTAAAGAATATTAAATTTTAAACTTGCTTATTATTTAAAGTAATAAACTTATTAATCCATGTTGATTTGCTGTTAATCAAACTATATCTTGAAAGAAATTTTTATTTTAATTTTAACATTGCTGCTTTGTCCTAAAATATCAGCAATAATTTTGGCTTTTAGAATAAAAAAAGAGAAGCTATTCCTCTTCTCTATAAATTTTTATTAGAAGAATATATTGTTACCAAGTAGGTTTTTCTCAGTTATTATTTCAAAGGGCAATGACACAATTAACGTTGATCTCTGTTAAAATGACATGTTTTATTCTGTACCTTTCCTCACACCATGGAATATTTTCTACAGTGTGGTATATACGGAATATGTGTTGAGGTTAAACTGTTTTAGACAGGTCTGGATTTGGTTCACACTGGTTTCGGTACTATAGAGCTTCGATTTTTATACTCTATGGCCAGTGACTGATGCACAGTGCCCACAGTAGTTTTCAGCTAAGTTGGGTCTCAGAAGCAAGCCAGCCTGGGAAGCAGGATGAACCAGGGTGTGCCTCGGTTCATGTGGCCACGGCCATGCTGCTCTGATGCTTGAGCCAGTTTGTTTCAAATTAACCCAGATATCAACATTGACAATGTCGAGCATATTACACAGGAATCCTTGCAATATTTTTTTTTATACTATTCCATTTTTTATTTATTCATCCCCACCCTCCCCTTTGTATTTCTGGCACATATATGTCCACAGGTGTTATTAAGTGTAGGGTAGCATGTGGTGTCCATGCTTCAGTGCTACCGCAGAGGAAGGACTTCCTACAGGAAAAAAATGATCACTTTCAGTATTTTGCAGGCTGCCCATCTAAGCCCATCATTGCCTGGCATCTACACACTAAGGGCAAGGATCCAGCGAACTTGTGAGTGGGCACCATGCCATCTGAACAGATGGGCATGGAAGTAGGCAGCCAGTAGACCATGTATGTGCATCAACTGTGGGTGTTGAGGGCAAGATTCCCAGTGGAGAATGTCCAAACAGCTGTCTGGCCTGAGCCAACATGCCTACGACCAAGCAAAAGTGCCATCCCTAAATCCTGCTGAGTTGGATTAACCTTCAAAAATAAAAATTGCTTCTGCAGTAGCATAAGGTGAGTTTTTGGCTTGTTTAAATCCGAAAGAAAGAATTAGGTAGGCAGGATAAAGAGGTGCACTAACGCAGAGTCCACTAGAGAGGACTGTGCATTTGTCTAGGAATATTAATAATATTTTATACCAGGGTGTTTCTGTGGTACAGAGTAACTGATGACTTGCAGGAGTGTGACATCAATGTTAATTACGCTCTTTCGGTTAAGACAGTCCTTTCAGGAGTGACTGAGTTTGGAGTGCATTTTGATTGCAGTGTATGTGCTGGATGTGATTTTGTAAAGGCAATTCTTTTGGATTTTTTTTGTGCATTTACTTGCTAAGTTTTAATGACTTTTTTTTTTCTTATTTTTGTGTGTGTGTGTGTGTGTGTTGTTGCCCCTAACCCTGAGATTACTTTTCTGGGGTGTAATTTCAGGTCAGAGTTGCTGACACAGTTGTCATAGCCGAGTTCTCTTCTCACATTTATTGTCTTTATTCGTATAAGATCCAAAGTGGGACGTGAAAAGCTAATTTATCATTACTCTCTCTCTGTATTAACTTTGATTTTTACATTTTATAGACATAATGTCAAAGAACACATTTTTGCAGATGCGGATGTCAGAGGCAAAGAACAATGACATACTGATGTCTCCTGCATTTTTGTTCCTGCTGGTTTTACTCCATGTTTCCTCTGTCATTGGTGCCCCACTCATCTGTAATTTTACCAAAGCACCTGCACTAGTTAAGATTAATATATTCTAATATCATGGTGAACCAAAAGCAGGAACTGCATGATGAATAGAAAAACCTGACTAGGAAACTTATCAATATATTTTATTTCAGAATATAGATTTTTATGTGTGGCTAGAGGGATGCTGTCACAGGGTGCACATTGCTGGTTTTCATTACCTATTACAGGCCGTAACAGAAAAGTTTAATAGAAATATATAAAAAGTCTCACTTTAACTGTCCTTTTCTTGAATCAATGAGTATTGCACTTAGTACAATTGCAGCATATTGAAGCTTTGAGACCGGGTTCCAGTTTGATTTCCAATTGGAAATCCTGAGGATTAGCAGTATCACAGGTGTTGGTCCCTTTGTGGTAGTTTGATCCCCAGGTATGCGAATCCGAGCGACCCACAGTCAAATTTAGAGCAGCCTTAGGATTTCTTGAACTCATATGGGTGGTAAGAACCTTTTGTAGCTGTCCCCTCTTCTACATATGGTTTTGGCAGATCTCCTACTCCTGAAAAAGGCTAAAAATGAAGCCAACTACATCAGCTGGGACTCCCTCAAAGCAAGGATCAATTGGACAAATTTCAAAGTTCATTCGAGTAGCTTGAGAGGAACAAAAGGGCTCCCACTCTAGGGAAAATCTGCTCATGGGAAGCAGTAAGCCATTAATGGAGAAAAGTACCTCCTGCCTGATATAGGCTTATCCTTGGAGTTAAAACATTACCCCAGAATGGAGCCCCCAAATTTGCATCACCCCTCCAACAGTTTTGGGAAAGAAGGTGACAGTTTCAAACAGACCATGCTTTGTAATCGAACTGACAATTGTTTTTTTTGTTGTTTTTTCTTTCTTGAGAATCATTTTCTCTTAACACTGGCTGAAATTTAAGCTAGGAGCTGGGTGATTATTGTGCTTTTTATTTCATGAATGAAGCAGCTGAATAAATCGAGGTACTCCCACAGTAAATGCGCTGCAATGCTCGTCTACGGCAAGTTCTGGAGCCCAGGGAAGCACGCCCACATGGTTAAACTGCCTTGGTATAAAATTCTTACCTTCACAGACTCGGATACGAAGGAAGGCCTTCGCACTGTGGGAAAGGTCTATAGGATTCTGATTTATACGGGAGCAAGAGGTCAAGGGAAGCAAAGCCATTATCATTATTTTCGCAGGCTCAGGAGATCTGAACTGAATATGGAGGGCAGTGTGCTCAAAGGGAGATGGGCAGGGGGAATGATACACAATCCTGCTGGCTTTCTCTTTTTCCTCTTTTTTTTTTTTTTCTTTCTTTTCTTTTACCCCACTGACTTCAGTCCATGGATTCCGCTGGGAGTGTGTCATATGTAACAAACTCAAGCCTGTAAGGACTGTGAAGTGGTTTTCTTATTAAATGATGCATAGAGAGATTATCTGGTCGGTAGCCAGCGCACAAAAGCTCCAGCCATGCAAGTTCCTATTCCCCAGCAAAGCGTTTGGTCACCTGCACAGTAATGAGTTTTCGGGGGCCTGGGGATGGAGAGGGAAGGTGAGGACCAAATGTGGGCTGGTGGGGGCAGGACTGAAACTGCAATTGGTGTCTCTCTCTCTCCTCTCTCCCCACTCCTCAAGCCTTAGGGGAAAAAAAGCAGAGATACCTAATGTCACATTATGCTGCCTGATATTCTCTATTACCTTTTCTTCTGAAGAAATCTATTTGAGACAAGTGAGGAGGGAGGAATAAAAACAGCCACATGGGTCTAATGTAACCCTCTGGAGGATGGTGTTAGGGGGGCTCCAGAGCACTCCAGGAGCTGGCCACAGCTGTGGGAAAGGAGCCTTCTGGGACACAGGGTGGTTTCCCTGGCACCGAATGGGGTCTTCTGCTGAGCTACTGCTGAGCTCAAACGCATCCAGAGCATCTGCAGCAGCAAGTCCAAGGGGAAGGGGACTGCTCCTGCTCTTCCTTGTCAGCCTCCATGTCCTAAGGATGGACCAAAACCCCTAATCTGCTGAGATGACAAAAGAGCAACTCTGAATGGGGAGCCCTGTGGGATTTTCTCAGTGCCTTTCACAGCAGGAGAGAAACCATATCATAGCAGAGCTGTTTCTGTATAATTTCTGTAGATAACGATGGACTTGTCATACTCCCTAAGATTAGATCTTTAAAACAAACCAAATCACACCAAGCATGGCAGTGAGTGAAAAGTTACAGGATTTTCCTTTCTCTTGCCACCGCGTAGGTGTCTTTCAAGGGATGGGGCCATTAAGAAATGCTACATTACATTTTTGTGAAGTTTATCTAAGCAATTAAGAGCTGTCACTGCGGTATGGGAGTGACTGGAAACAAAATGACCGCAGACATCACTACATCAGGTGTCACCCCTCCTTTTCCCTTGAGGGAGCGGTTTTCACAGAACTTTATGTGACCAGTTTGTACTTTTATTGCAAACTTTCAAGCTGCCACCAGTAAGTTCGATCCTGTAAAGAATGGACTGTTCTGGCCCTGACCCAGAAAAACACTTAAGCCCATTGCAGAGTGCTTTGCTGGATCAGGTCCAGACTGGAGCAACATGCGGCAGTAGGGGTTCAACAGTAGGGGCTTTCTCTCTGATTTGGGAGTTAATAAAGGAATCTCCATGTACACGCTTACAGTGTGGGTAGGATGAAACAAAACAATAGTTAGACCCCTAAGAAAAAAAGGTCAAAGCATGAACAGCATGACAATATTTTTGGTAGAAATCTAACAAAACCTCCATGAGAACCTTCTCCTTGGTGTGGAGCAGTACAGTGATTGATGGAAAAAAACAGCAGGTAGATGTTGTCCCAGGGTTTCCCATCCACAGCAAAGCTCTGCTGTACCAGGTTCTGCTTGGTTGAATGAACTATGGATTTGTCAAGCTACTTGTAGGTGACTTTTCTGGGTAAACAACTTGTGGTGAATAACTTGATAATCTTGGAAACCATTTAGAAATGTCATACGATTATCTTCGCTATTTAGAGATGTGAGTGAATTAAGAATGATGTTTCAGGAAATAATTAACTTTCTGTACTTTGTGCTATAGCAGCCTGTCTGGGCCTTTTGAGAAATGCTTCTTGGTTTTGTTAGGTTTGGTTGAAATAAAAAAGAAGTATGCTTCCTCGTGTTGACTAGATGAATTAGGTCAGAAATATGCTTGTAATGGGAAATAAAATCCAAATCAGTCCTCCAAGGCTCTTTTTAAATCAACGCCACGCTATTTGAAAAGACTAGCAATGAGTTAGTTATGATGAATTCCCAGAAAAAGAGGGAGAATTTAAAGAACAAATGGGAAAATGAAACAGAAAAAATGAAATTAAACATCAGGTTATTGTATTTTACTTCATCAGTGTTAAAACAGCAGTTGTCAGATGGTTGTCCCTTCACGCTGGGATACCAGGCATATGTAATGGAGGCTTTGCCTTTGTAGAAAGGATGATGACGGATTAGTGCTTAGATGCTGGAATAACTCTGGGAGGAGATGGATACCCTTTAGCTAAGGGAAAGGGGGGGCTGCTGAGGCTGAATTTAACAAAACCAGACTTGCCCACAGACTTGCAAGCGCTCGCAGAGTGGATTTTTAGTGCTGCAGGTGACATTGTTGCTGACTGAAGAATGTTCATCAAATCAGAAAACTGCTGATAAGCTGCCTTTCCCAAAAAGGGATCTCAAACTTCTCCTGTAAATCTCTGCCTTTCATCATACCCTGGGAGGTGAGGTAGAGGACTTCTGACAGATATTATTTAGGGTTATCTTCAGTTTATTACGGTAATCGAACAGAGTGATTGAGGAAAAAAAAAATATAAAATCTCAAAACATCTCCTTTATGCTCTATCTGTTAAAAACCTAAAGAAAGAATGAAAATAATTGAGCCTGCACTTCCCTTTGAATAAATTGGTATTGTGAGTACATTGAAAGAACAGTATATTGGCTACTGTCACCCAGCTTTCCTGCTAGGAACACATTAACGCTGAACTGGATGTACTGTAAAGGAAGTGGTACAGCTAACTCATTCGGCAGTATTTGTAAAATATATTTGAGACCAACTTTGTTTAAGGCCTGCTGGAACTCTATAAAATCAATCTTATGAAAGAATATATTCCCACTGTTGTTTTTGAGTTTTTTTAAAGCTGTTTTGATTCAGTTTTTAACAAGTTCCATTCCTAAACCAAGAGGCTGGTAGAAATGAGTAAGATTTTTCTTTAAGTTTCCACTAATTCCATTTGTAAGCCAAATAATTTGGGGTGTTTTTCCACAAAAGCTTGATCTTGCCTTACGTAGTTGTGGATTTTTGTTGTATTTCTGTAACTAGATTCAGACTTTGGAGCTTCAGGACTTTCCTGCATGAGATTGCTCATTGCTGGGCTATGTAGAAGTATATTTTCTTTTATTTTTGCCCCATAAGAGAAACATATTTTTAGCAAAAGAATCACATTAAGTCATTGAGTAGGTCTAGTCTTTGTCCTGCTACAAGTGCAGTTTTCCTTAATATTTGTGCTTTGCATACAGCGAAGAGCTTTTGAAGCATACAATATCACCTGTAACTGGAGTTTAATATTCTTTTTCTCTTTTCATTTTTCCTGGAAATCTTGCTATTGTCTTTTTTATTACTCTACCACTAATAATATGCTAGTACCCCTAAAATAGTACTTTTTTGCTACCGCCTTTCTTTGTTTGGCTGTGGATGGTTTTAGCTCTTCTGACATATTCTTTTTAGCGTGTATCAAATCTGAGCGTTTCTTTCGCTAACGCTCTGATCGCTGAACCAAAGACCAGCCCAAAAGCTCTGATCGGCGCTGTACACTTCACAAAGTAGCATATAGGGCCCCCAACAGACACGGATGATTCCTGGAGAGAGCAGCTGAATGTTAAAATAGATACTTGTGGGGTGGTGGTGTGTCTTGTTATTTCATTTGGATGAGGGAAGAATATATTTTCAAAAGCATCACTGGGCAATACTCTGTTCTATGTTAAGGAATAATTAGAATTGGGGGATCGGGGTAAGAAAGACTTTCTATGATCTAGACCTGAATAGTTTAGCTGTATATCTTGAGCTCTATAGAACCTTCAGAGCTGTTGAGCAGTACAGATAAAGAAAAAGATAAATGGAATTAATTTATTTTGAATTTATATACAAGCCTCTGCCTGCATTAATATTAAGTCTCATCGAAAATCTAAATAGAAAGACTGTAATCTTAGAAGTTCTCTCAATAGCATCAGCAAATCATTCTTGTTTACCCTACATGCTAATAAAACAGGAACATGACACTCCTGAAAACAAGATTGCAAAATACAGAAAATGTGGTCTGACATTTTTTTTCTCCCCAAAGGAGGGACTGCCACTAACTAAAGTATTTCTTATGAAAGCTCGATTGCTTAAGATGCAGAATATTAAGAGAGAAAAACACTTTAGGACACAGCCATGTCACCAGCTGTTACTCACCCTTAATGAAATTGTTAAGTGATATTCTTCATAAATAGGTCAGAGAAACTTTTGAATTGTGAAGAATGTTTTATCTCTTTCTTTGAAATGTTTGTATTAAATTTAGAACTGGTAATTCATTAAGCTCATTAGCTCTGACTAGGAGAGTAGAGCAATATCTAGGATATAGATTTCAGGGCTTAAAAACGTTAGTGCTTACAAATAAACATGAAAGCAATGTGTGGAGAAAAAATATGGGATCATAATATGTTTAACTGTTTTTTGAGCGTAGCCCTCTGGATTAATTAAGAACATTTTCTATATTCAGACACTTGAATATAAACAGAATACATTATGACTTTTGGTTAACTCTCTTTTAATAGGGAAAAAGAGAATGCATTATGATGAATACAGTGAGAACTGGTTGAGACTATATTTTTGGGTTTTGTTTCTTGGCTTCAGTTAAAAGGGGAGATAATCACTGAATTGTACAGGATCACAACTCCAAATGATAGTATTATTTACTGACACTGAATTTAAATAATAAAAGTTTTTAATATATATGTATCTATATACACATACACACGAAAACTTTTGTGTGATCTGTTCTTTACTGCAGATTTGGAAGGAAGGAAAAGGTTACTGAGCTCTGCTAAATGTTTGATTTGTGATGAAACTTCTATTTAGTCTTAATAATTTCTGGCATAATGCAATAATTGGTCAAAGATAAATCACACATTGATATACTGGCTTCTTCCTAGAAAAGAGGGCACTGGATGGAATCAAGGATTCAGTACTTGGGAACAATTTTAGAATCAGAGTCCAGTATTGCTGATGCCTTCCAGCCATGGAGATTTTAGAAATAGCCTTTAAGCAGTTTAAACATACCTGATGTATTATATTCTTGCTCCCAATTGTTTTCTAGTTTCTTCATTGACTTGCTTAATGGTCTAGAGGTTGTAATTAACAATTTTCCCATTTGTGTAAAATGGGTTTAAGGGCATATGATCAGTTAAGCAATTTTTTGAGATTCCTGATGGAAACCTCATGATTTTAAATTATTAAGAGTTGGTTAATTCTTAGGTAAATTTGCCTATGTGACATCACAATGGAACACATTGATACCAGACATGCTTAAAGTTTGGTAGTTGTACATTTCACATACCCAGGGAGTATTTGAATGTGAAATACAGAGGAACTGTAGGTTTGCACAGAAATGCAGTACTGAAAGAAACCGGGTTTCCAAAGCTCCATCCAATGCACGCTGTGTGTGCCCACTAATGAAATTTGTTGCTCCATCTTAAGCTGCCTGTATTTCAACCCTTTCTGATTTCGAGTTGTTGAATTTTTTTTATTATATTTTTTTTTTTCCAGGTAAATCGTCACAGAAGAAATCATTCCCAACACAACTTAACGCTTGCAGACATCATTAGTACACAGGACCACACGGTAAGGAATTGCTCTATAGAACGGATAAATCACTCACGTTATTTGAAGTGTTTATAATGTAAATGTTACACATACTTTACTGAAGAATAAATACATGAGGCTTTGGATGCCTCAAGATGTTAAGGGATTCCAGGAACTTTGATTAATCATTAAAAAAGAATAATTTAAAAGATACCAAGCAATTTATATAGCTTGACTTTGCTGTTCATTCTGTTGTGTTAGACTGATGTTTCACCCGTATTAACACTTGGTATAAAGGAATGTGACCATGTCTTTCTCCCGTCTTTGCTCATGTTAAGGTGGTTTTAATATTGATATCAATTTTTAGAAGTAAAAGAGATCACGAAATTTTATGAAATTCAATTGACATTAAAAGAATGTAGGGGGAATGAGAAGCATAGAAGTTTTTTTTATTAAAAGAAAATGAATATTCAAATACAGATTTATGAAAGAAATGGCAGGATCAGTGGCACTTTTATCTATATAAACTTTTCAGGATTAGGTAGGTTCAGAATCTTTGAATTCTTCTAATTAGGAAAATTATAGAACCTATATGTGATTTTATGATAATAGCTTTTCCTTATAGTTTCTTATACTGTTAACTTATGAGACCTTTTTTAATATTGTTTAGAAACTCAAGTATTTACATATATATACTGTAATCTTTAATATTCTTCTAGAAAGAAAATCAAAACAACAACAAAAAAAACCAACCCAAAACCAACCACAAAAACCCACATAATAATTCCTTTTTCATATTTCTTCACTAACTCTTCAGGGCATTTTGGGTCATTTTCTCAACCTTCCATATGTTGAAAAGGTGAAGAAAGGGCAGCAGCTTAACGAAAAATGATGATATTTATTGAGACAGAAACAACAGAGCGCACCATTTGGATATATTTAGTATTCTTCTGAATGTAATATCAGCCACTTGTGGAAGTATTATAACTTGGTCCTGAACTGTCTTGGAATTATTTTCTTGAAAACAGGTAGAACAAAATAGAGGATATTAACAGATGTTAAACAAGGGGAATATAGCACCCCAAACAGAGGTTATAAAAATACTGGGGTCATTCTAGAAATCTTTTTATTTGCTTTTGTGGTACAGTTGTTTGGAAATTCCATAAATGCCTGTTATACTAATTACAGAGAAAACTGTGCACATTATCAGTTAATGAAGACCGTGCTATTTTTTTTTTTTTTTTAAAGACAGCACCTGTACTGGTTCAATTATAGCAATGTAATGAAAGCTACTTTGATTCACACTGAGAGTTCTCATATTAAATGAAGACCTTTCCTTTCTGAGCTGTTTAACTTAAAACAAATGGCGGATCTGATCTGTGTCATTTAAGTCAGAATATTTTATATGCCCAGCATTTTTTACTAATTTTGATATTCTAGCTCTAGACAATTATAAGGAAAATATGACCGAGTGGCAACATTTTCATCTGGAAGCACATCCAGTTTTTAACTTCCCAAAATGTGAGAACAGAGGTGATTCATATCTGATGTTGAAAATCACATTTGCCTTTAGTTTTGGATTGGTTAAATCAACAGTTTGGGAAGGGTGGATGGTAAACTTTGAAAGAAAGCATGAGATTTTGAGTCTGATTCAGAGGAGCAATCAACAGCTTGAATGGTTAGCCAATACTCCTCCCAGTTTCTGTTTCCAGATGGATAGAAATATTAACAAGAATAACCTTTCTCATACATTATTTGGCATCTCTGGCCCTGGCCAAGCACCAGAAGTTTTATATAACAAAAATAAAGGGTTGGAAGGGGAAGAAAAATATCAAAAGATATAAAATAAGTTTGATTTAAAAAAAAAAAAAAGAGAGAAAATATAAGAAAAAAGTAGGTGGAGATGGGGATGAAGTCTTATTTTAGTTCTAATTCACCCATCCATCACTAGATAAATAGTGACATGAGGCTGCACAATAATCCCTCCATACTTTCTCTCTGGGTTTTCTATGGCAATGATATGCATGACAGGAATTTGCATGAGATTAGTACAAATTATAGAAAATGCTCACACTGATCCTCGTGTTCCCATTTGAGAACATCACCTAAATCATTGTCCACATACATCCAGACCTTTTCAGAGGTGCAAGCAGATATGTACACAGTACATATTTCATTATATACCAGCAACAGGCAAAATTTAAGGAAGTTAAACATATTAAACCATTAATATGATATTTTGTACAATCAAAATGACAGCTACATTTGATTTCATTATTTTTGTGTTGCATGTTGAAGCATGTTTTATTGGCATTTAATTGCTTTGCAGAGAGCAAAATTCTATTTAAATTGTTACAAAATAGTCTTCTGACACAATTTACAGTAAAGATCTTGTGGTATTAAAATATCCTGGTCAGGTACTGACTCACTAGTGTTTGAAAAGGAAAACAGACTCACTCTGAATCATGGTTTTGCTTCTCTTCCCATTAATGACTCAGTTGGGACATCCTTAGCTAATGAGATCTGAGGAGAAGGCAGGCTGGTGGGTTGACTGAGGACCAGTTGTCTTGTTTTGTTTGGTGTTTGGTTTTTAATTTTTAAATATAAATTTACATAGCCAAAAGCACCCCTATCCTGAGTTGTATGTTACAGGTATAACAGGGATGTTTCAGCAGATCGTAGGGCACTGAATGTCTGCGATGGCCTCTGGCTTAGGGACAGGGTGTGCAGAGATGTGGAGGAGCACAAATTAAGAGACAGGACTGAGAATAAAAGACCAAGCATGGGTCTCACTTCTGATACCCCATAACTCAAGCACAACCTCAATACCCTGCAACCAGGTGTTATGTATACCAGCAGAGTCCTCGGCCTGTCCTGACAACACAGAAAGGGGACCAGGTTTCAGCAATAGCAGAGTGGTGGATCTACCAAGGTGGTGTTACCAGGTTGTTAATATCACATACTGCTTTGTATCGGTTACAGCTGAAGCCTTTGAGTTTTGGGGTGTATTTTGGAAAATCCACAACACAGATGTGCTTTCTCTTGTTTATAGTTCCAGTTTCAGATTGTATGTTAAGAATTGACAGAACCGCTCCATTTAGTTTTCTGCACCGTACTATGAGATCATTTAGTTCAGCTGGAAACTTGGAGACAAGTGCTCCCTGGTCATGGATGCATGCATGCCAATGATGTGTGACCTTCTAAGGGCTGGGAGGGGTGAGCGCCTTGATGCCAGGGCTCATCCGAAAGACAGCACCACTTAAAAGCATGATGCCTTTTAGCATCTTGAATGAGCCTTGATTTAGCACTGACTCAAAGCAAAATATGGCCCCTGTGAAGGCAATTTAACTTTTTCTGTTGTACAGATATGTCATATTCCTCTGATACTGGTTAATCTTAAACATGACTCTTTTCAGAATATAAGAGACAAGAGGCTTCTACAGAGGTAGATTTAAGAACCTATTAGATATGGTGGATATGGTGTAGATATGGTAGATATTGAGTGATATGGTGTAGGGGAGAACTTTGTAGAGTAGGGCTGATGGTTGGACTCGATGATCCCAAGGGTCTCTTCCAACCTAAATGATTGTATGATTTTAAATAGGATGTTCTCCTCATAGCCATTAATGTCACTCAGTATCTGAAATTTTATCTGACATATTTACTTGCAATATATTTTCAACACATTTTTTACTCATAGCTAGAAACTTTGCTTGAATTAAAGTAAACTTCTAAATCAACAAAGAGAATATTGACCCTACTAGTCTACTTGCCTTTAAACATTGCTTGTAAATTTTCAAAAGAACTGTCTGTACTGGAAAAAATAGGTGATTAAACTGAGAATTAGTGATAAATCATTGCACTCTAGATTAGTGAGATGCAGATTCTTATGTGTGTACCAAGTAGATTCATTTGTCTAAATAAATGATAGAGTTATGACATGTTTGTTTTTGTTTCTCGTAGGTAGTGGAGAAAGAAGGATATCTTCTGAAAGCTAAAATAGCAGACGGTGGCAAGAAATTAAGGTATTCTGTGTGAATGTTACGGAACTTACCAGTTGCAAAATTCAGTTGATGCATGTTTAAATATGTATAGCTATTATTGCTGCTTATAGCCAAGGTGCCATTGTTTCGGTACTAGAAACAATGTATGGTTACAGTCCCAGAAACCAAATGTCAGCAGCTAACGGGCTCATGGCATGCAAAGAGCATGTGTCAATGTTAGTCTCTATATTTTATTTACATATCTGTTAGACGCATATTAAGGA
The DNA here is from genome assembly GCA_013400555.1 of Jacana jacana. NCBI lineage: Eukaryota > Metazoa > Chordata > Aves > Charadriiformes > Jacanidae > Jacana > Jacana jacana. The sequence goes on from VZTM01036479.1 coordinate 182,935, forward strand.
CAACCTTAAGGCACCAGGCAAACTGATAATATATTTTGCAGTGGCAAATTTTAGGTGCCAAGTGTGTGCTTGAGGGGTCAAGGAGCCCACCATGTGTTGATGCCAGAGAGATGTCAAGACAAGATTGTCAAAAGTGGTCAGCACTTACTCGCTTAGCACTGTGTGCTGAAAGTAAGGTGAATATTAATGCTGCCTTTTACGGAAGGATTGGCTACAATATGCTGTATTTAGATGCTGCAAAGAAGTAGCAGCGATGTGACCAACACTATATGCTGCCAATGAGAATGAGAGGGTACTGTGAAATGAGAGAGTGATGTGAAATATTACATTTCACATATGGAAGTGTCCCTGCCCATGGAAGGCTGTTGGAACTAGGTGATATTTAAGGTCTCTTCAAATCTAAGCCATTCTATGATATTCTATGAATATTTGGGGCTGTTTAGTTTGTGGAAGAGGAGGCTGAGGGGAGACCTCATCACTCTCTACAACTGCTTGAAAGAACATTGTAGAGAGCTGGTCTCCTCACGGACAATTAGTGATAGAACGAGAGGGAATGGCTGCAAGCTGAAGCAGGGTAGGTTTAGGCTGGACATTAGGAAAATATTCTTCACAGAAAGAGTGGTCAGACACTGGAATCAGCTGCCCAGGGAGGTGGTGGATTCATCATCCCTGACTGTGTTTCAGAGGAGATTAGATGTGGTGTTGAGGGATATGGTGTAGGAAAGAACTTTGTAGAGTAGGGTTGACGGTTGGACTCGATGATCCCAAGGGTCTCTTCCAACCAAAACGATTCTATGATGCTATGATTACATTTTCTGCCTGGAGAAAGGACCCAAGTAGTGAGTTTTCATACCTTTATAGTGCTAAACCATAAGGATCCTAGAAATGCTCATTGAGAAGGGAGTCTGAAGGTCATCTAGTCCAATGTCTTGAAGCAAGATCATTGTTAACACTTGGCCAAGCCTGTCACAGCTGGGTACCATGAGAGACTGGTATTTTGGGATAGGCATTGATGCTGGTAATGCTCTGTTCCCCGCTTTGGGCTCTGGGGGAAGCTCCAGAAGAGTGTGCATCAGCTGAGCATCACTTGTGAACAAGCCCAAAGAAGGAGGAGAGAGTTTCACCTTCCCGGTGCATTGGGTGTCCTCAGCGCAGAGCATCTCTATGGCTTGGCTTTGAGCGTCGGCTCAGGGTGGGCGCAGCATAGCTCGGCCGCTTGTGTTTTGAAATAGCCCTGAGCAGTCTCACATTTCGAAATAGCCTGAGAGATCGTGAGCACCACTGAAGCTATAACGTGCTGCCATCAGGTGTTCGTTTGCTAGAATGCAAATACATTTTTTTCTCCTTTTGCAGCCCCCAGGAATTGGGTCGCATCTTGCGTGGGCTCCCTGGCAGCGGCTTTCAGCCATGGCTTTAACCTTGTAGCCACAGACAAATTCAGACAGTATCCTGGTTAATCCTACCTGGGTCTTCTTTGCATGCTGATATTTATGGCTCTTTACACAGAGAGAGGATGGGCAGTGGGGATTTGTCTATTTTGCGGACACTTTGTCTGATTCTTCCTTTCACTTCATCGACCGGGAGTGATTTCTTGGACAGTTTTGGTGCAGCCCATGAAAAAATTGGAATGTCTGAAAAAACTGACTTTTCTAAAGACCTTGAAAACCTTAGGTGACCGTGTATACCCCATGAAATACAATGTGTGCCCATCTGTATAGAGGCTAATACACTTTAAAGGACTTTTTTCTTTTTCTTTTTTTTATTAAACTGATGTAGGACTTAATGGAAAATGTGGTAGAACAGTTGTATAGTTTATATACCTTTTGTCTTTAGGTCACAGAAATAATGAAGTTTTGATTCTAAAATATTATTTTTTAATGACAAAATGGTAGTATAAAAGAGCTGAGGAATTTAAATTTAGGGGAAAAAAATCTTGCAGATAATATGATAAATTCACTTGCATTCTCATAGATCCTGTAATTCCTGTAGCCTCTTGCAAAACCACTAAATTTTCCTATTCCTGATGGAATTGGAGCATTCTCTGCTTGAAATTCAGAATGAAGCTTAGGTAAAACACCTCACCTGATATAATTTAAGAAATAATTATCTTTCACTTTTGTTTTCTTTGTTGTTGACTTCTTATTTCAAAATCATAATTAGGACTGGTTTTAATTATTTATTTTTATAAAATGAGATCTGGGTTCAAATGAAATGTTTTCAAATCTTGGCAAACTTCCCAATTAGTTTTATCAGATATTTGAATCTATTAAAAAGATTGCACACAAGTCTCGGACATGAAGATGCCATTGCCAATTTATACTTCTCAGGTAGAAATGTGCCCCACAAAGAGCTGGTAGATGAGGCCCTGACAGGGAAATGTTCCTCTCTGTGGGTAACATCAACCACTCGGTATCAATCAGGCACTGAATCTAAGCTGTGTCCCAAGGGGTTTCATCCTTTGGTAATCCACATTTATCTAGGATATCCAATGCATAGGAAAATCTGTTTAGACGGGCACACAGCATACTTGGCCACTTACTCCCCTGTGCACTTACAAGACCTTTTAAGTGTGTATGTGTGTGAAATAGTACGAAAATTAAGGAGAACTGAAGTTATACTTACAAATAGACAACTTAGTTTGCTACCTCGATGGTGATTCTCAGCTACAGCACTTGTTTCCTAAAGATACTTTAAAAAATAATAAGCTGAGGTTGAACTGTTCTTAATGCCAATATGCATGATCCACAGCTATGACAACAGTTCACATTAGCTATGGATACAAGCCATGAATGTAGCTGAAAATCTCAAAGCAAATTACAAGCACTGTCCTTTGAGGGGAAAATACTTGCCAATAGTGATCAGGTACTTCTCTAAAACCCTACTGTTACTTTTTCATTGTCTTTCTATTTTTTTTCCTCATTAATATGGCATAAAAAATGTAGCTCTGCTTTCTTCAAACATATTCACCTCCTTCACAGCAACTTTCTTTCACTGTCGCCTCTTGTTGGCCGTAGTTTAGGGATGATCATTAGATGGTGCTGGTAAGACCCTGCCTGTTCCAAAGTGAGTGCAAGTTCCTCTGATAATGCCAGTGGCCTTGAGGCTTCTCCTGTTATATTGTTTAGGCTCTTTTCATGACTGAAATGTATTTAATAAGCAAGTCATTAATGGAAAACCTGTCTGTTGTTATGCCTGATGTGCAGTTTAATGGGATATTGAGTGCAGCAGAGCTTTGAGGTGGATCTGGAAGTGATTATCATGAAGATGACTCAAAAAAGACAGGTTTTGCTAGAATAAAAACTCTGTGTGTTTGAGATACTTAGGAATACCTAACCAGAGAAAGCTCAAAGAGTCTAGGGGAGAGAGAAGAGAGACTAAAAAGGGTTTTTAACATCTCCTTCCTGGGCCCTCCATGTCCTTAGAGGAAGCTCCCTCTCTTTTAACGTGCTGCAGCATTCACACAAAACAGCCTGCTTATCGTACGCCTGTTGAAGTTTATTCTAAAATGTCCAGATTATATTTGTGTTCACGTAGAGAGAATAGCATGTTTATGACTACTTTTGTAACTATCAGGTGTTAGGACCTTCCAATATGAGGCTTTAGACCTTAGTCTAAAAATAGTTTTCTATCAGACCAGATCTACTTGTTTATGATTATGTGGTGGTTTGAAACATCACATTGGATGTAATGTACTTAATAACGTTTTCCTCCAAGTGGAATATTACATTCTTCTACGTCAGGGGACACTGTTTCATGTATCCATGTCCATTTTGACTTCTCTCTGGTCCCAGCAGTTTGCCAGCTCTCTAGGGCTGTGCCGTGGTGTTCAATNAGGCAAGATATTGTTCTTATATTGTTCAGATATTGTTCTTATCTTCCTTGCTCTCTGGTAATTTTTATTAGGAAAAGGAAAAAGTATTCAAAACTTTTCAAAATAGAGCCTCTCCTGAATTCTGTATAGTCAGTCTATGGTTCTATTTTAAGTCTTAGTTACCAGAAGAGCACTAGCTATTAGAGTCCTATATGTGAACTTTAAGCATGTGTGTATTATCCTACTGTTTGGCTGCCGGCAAGACATTTTGGCAGAAAAGGAACGTAGATAGTCACTCTTTAGTGATAGCTTTAAATAGATAGATAGCTTTAAAACAAAGAAGGGCTTCAAGATTTTTTTGGCCACACTCAGGTATAAACAGGAATGTGGAATTGCATTGCTGATACTGACTTTAGCCCATTTCTGTCTCTGATGTGAAATAATTAAAAAAACAAGTCTACAAATGGGGCATTTCTTACCTCCAGCTTACATGCCTTACTGACATTTTTTGTCTGTTTTTTAAATTTTATTTTATTTTTTAAGGAAAAACTGGTCCACCTCCTGGATTGTTCTCACAGCTCGGAAAATGGAATTCTACAAAGAATCCAAGCAGCCAGCACTGGCCAACCTGGTAGGCAATCAATCCTCTGGTATTCCTCGGCTTCCTTGCAACTGTTGTTTCAGTATGAAAAGTTCAGTGTTTACATAAGACAAATTCAGAGCGAGCTGACAACCTTCAAAGGTTTGAGAGCAGCTGAAGGAAAATGCCTTGATAAACTTTTAATCAGATAGAGAGTATGAGAAGAAATAGGACTTAGCATGCCCTTTATTAAGAGGTACATTTTGAGAATAATTGTGAAGTGAGACAAATGGTGAGTGACTATCCAGTAATGTGAAGGTAACACTTTAAATTAAGGTGCCATTTATAAATGCTTTATTCTTATTTATGAAAATGATCACTAAATGCAGCTACTTCCTCAAATAATGTATTATAAAGTATGTTATAAAATGCATTAGTAATAAACGCTTAACAGATGATGCGATGAGAATCTGTTGCAAAGGATATTGTGAGACGTAAATTGTATTAAACCATGTATGTGCATCTTTAATACATGAATTTAAGTTGTTATCTACCATCCTATAAAGTGGCTTATACATTAATAAATAATAATAAATTATTTATAAATGGCACCTTAATATAGGGTGTTACCAAAGCAGAAAACATTATAAGTTAGCAAAGTGATTTTTTATCATAGTATAAATGTGACATCTACCATATCCCACTAACCTTCCTGAATATTTCTATGACTCCATCTAATGCAGCTAATGCAATTTCTGTAGCCTGTAGTTACTACAAAGTGAAATTTGCAGTACCTTTTTATTGTGCCCCAAGGAAAGACCACCGATCTTAGTCTTTGGAGATGTGACAGCTCTGTTGAGCAAGCAATAACAGCACGTACCCCTTCAGTGCTAGTTATCGCCAAGTTTAAGCCTATGAACCTGAATGTGGGCAGGAAAAGGGGGAATTTGGTAAACGTGTGACACTGTGGGCAGCAGAGGGACAGGTTTGACAAAGCCCTGTTGTGAAAGGCTCTCAAGGCCTGATCAAACCTGCCAAATCTCATTGGCGTGATGGGTGGCCACAAAGGTGCTCTCTTTGGCAGGAGTCACAAACAATAAGCCATTTTTTCCCATAGCAGGTGATACAAACATTTTCTTCTATATATTCTTGATCTATCAATGCCACCTGCCATAAATCAACTTTAAAGAACACCTTTTCATGCCTTGCTTTTTTGGAAAGATGAGGGTCATGGAAAAATAAAAATAGACTAAACAATAATAACAAGTACAGGATGAAATCTGGTACTTTCTGCTCGTGTTTGTGCCAGTACAGCAGGAAAATACTACTTTTCCAAAGCCATGAAAACACTAAAGCTTGATTCAATTATTTTTTTTCCCTCCCAAATCATCTGTTTTCCTTAAAGTTGATTTAGATGTTATTAAGAAAAAAACAAAACAAAACAAAAAAAAAGGTGCAGGTGAATGTATTAGAAGTAATCTTATAATTTACTAGCTGTCTTACACCTCTACCTGCTACCTCTTCTCATGTCTCTTTGCCAGTGCTTGCCCATCACAGGAGACAAATGGACCACTGGAAATTGCACATGTGGAGACTTGATTTTGCTCTGATACTCTTGCACATGGTTAAAATTCCCCATGAATGTTTAAGGATTTACTAGGCTAAAGTAGACTAGCCTGCAGAATATGCCTCTGGCCCAAATCTCAATCTTTTTAACGCAAAAATTTAAGGTGTGTTATGAGAAAAGATCTTCTGAGAAGTCTGTCCCTTTTCCCTGAAGTTTTACTTCATCCCCAGTTGCTCACAGTTGGTGAGACAACATCCGCTGCCTCCTGCATTAGGAAGAACACAGACATATTGATCTCATATTTTACTCATTATGAGGGANGTCCAGTGCATATAACTTTCATGCAATGGTGAATAAACAAATTGGGTAAAGCTTGAAAACAACAAGAGCTGTCAGTATTCACAATCTTACAACCCAATTTCCTAACCCCAAATTTCACACATCAAAAAAGCTAAACCGGCATGTTGATCCCATCTGATAAAGCAAATGCAATGCTTATCTCCTTTGTAAACCATTTAAGCAAGTATAATTTTGATAGTGGAAAGGAAATAATAGAAGAAGGCTTCATTAGAAATAATTTCTTTACTGATTTTACTCTTTTTTTTTTTTTTTTTCCCCCCCAG
>VZTM01036479.1:196620-241950 GCA_013400555.1 Jacana jacana
AACCTTCTGGTTGCCCTTCATTCATTTTATTAACGATAGAACTAGTACCAGGGAAAAGAACTGGATAGAGACAGCTTCACATGATTTGGGGAAAGGTAGCAGTTCGCAGTGAGACACCGTGCTGTTTGTTCTTGCTGGCTGAATGACGCGATACACTAGGTCTTCATCAGAGGAGTGGTGAATAAAAGAAGATTTATGTTCAAATCACATGCTTTAAATATTTCTGCTAAGTGCTAGTTTGCTCTTTGGTGTTTAGCCTGAAATTTAAAGCACTGAGGATTAAAAGGATTACAACATAATCTTAAATAATCCTAAGTGTCATTTACAGAGAGATGGTTGTAATAACTAAATAAAACCATGTTAAGGGATGGCAGTGTTGTCAGTCAGCAACCGGAATAGAAACAGTGCCTATGTCACTCTGTCGTTCTCCTTTCTCCTTTATTTGGCTTAGTTTGATATTGGATAGGTGCATTTTGATGTGGGTTATCAAAAAAGAAAAAAACATGCTTTTCAGTAAGTACTAACATGGCTGATCTGGCCGCTGAGGCATCAGTAACTAGGTTAGTTACAGATTTTCTCAATATTCAATGTTTTCTGCTTCTAGTAAACTTTTCAACTGGAGTTTATCCTTTCCCCTGCTTTACACATTCTCTATGCTAAGTCAAGCAGTCCTTTCGATTTCAAATCCTGCCCGGACACCGTTGAAGATGAGCTCTTGACCTCTGGCTTCGTAATACTCGAGCTCCATTAGCACGAAATCTTGTGGCTGGAGACTATTTCCTTGAAGAGGTTTTGGGAAATTTCTCTCAGATGATTCAAAAACAAAAAGAAAAGGAAAAATAGGAGAGAGGTGAAGAGTGCAAAAAAAGGTCACAAGCAGCATATTTGGGAATTGGTGAAGCTGCTTTGTCCTCTTAATAGTGCGTTTCGTTTAACTAACAGACATGTTTTTAGTTTCTTTAGTAATATTTTTTCCCCCTGCTTCCAAAGTTCATTTTTTAGGAAGCCTTCATATGGAGAGTTTCTGGAGTTCGATGCCCTGGCTTTTGCCACAGAACTGGCATGATATTGTGGGGCTTTTTTAAATACACTGCAGCTGTAAGGGGTTACTCATTCCTACACAACTAAGAACTGTAAGTGTATTTTACAAATAGAGAAATCCATGTAAGACGTACAATATTTCAACAGTGAGACAGCTGAAAGTACAACTGTACCTATGTGTAATATGAAAGAATTTATCTTGCAGCTGTTTTATATATAATAACATTTATGGCGCGGATCTAGGGTAACTCCCTTGTCCTTGAAGCTATCCAGCTCCGTCCAAGAGGATAATCTGAATGATAAGCTATTTTGTTCTACATACTGTAGGATCAGTATAGTATCTGGATGCCTCCCAGGAATGTTTTAAGTCACCGCGTTTTGCCTGGGAGGGATCATTTTCTTTTCCATGATCTCTCTAGAGGAAACACGGAGAGCGCCATGTGGAGGGGCTTGGGTTGGGATTGGGATCTGGACTTCTTTGTATGTTTTTAAATGTAAATATTGTATAAAGGAAGCAAATCTAAGAGAAGCACCTTCCCCTTAATGAGATGTGAAACTTCTGATGGTCTTTATCAGAATCTGGAGCAAGTTCTCCACCCTGAACTTGCCCTGGAGAAAGGGTTGTTTCCTGAGCCTGAGGGCGCTCTTGCCCACAGGTCCTCTGAGGTGTGGAGTAGCTACTGTTGGCTTTGAATTACACATGCAGTGGATGAACGTGGGGGTGGTTTTAAAGCACCTATATAGCATTTGCCTTCCTCTGGAGGTTATGGCTGTGATTGCAGTTTAATTTCTATCCCAGGGACCTCAATATATTTTTGCCTAATTAAAAGACTTAGCTGCATCTCATAGTTATTAGAAGGTGTCAGCGAGAGGTTCTTTAAATAATAAACTTATAATTAGGTTTTTAAAAAGCACAAGTCTTAATCATCAACTTAGCAATGTTCAAGTGTATATTTTTAAGTAAGAAGTACATTGGTTTTATTGGTATAAGCAGAAGATCTTCAACACAACAATGTGGAATGGTCCCGGCATTGTGTTTCTGTTTCTCTCAACTGTCTTGTTAGTGACCTTACCAGAAAGACCCGTGCCCAAATGTTCAGTAAAACCTAATGGATGGATGCAGACAATCTTCTGACCTCTCCATATATCAGCTATTTTCTTTTGTAATCCAAATACAGGACCTGTGAATGCCTACTTCCTCCCGGACCCCCCCTCCCCTTTTTCCCTTAGTTGTCTTTATTCGTAATGTTTTTCATTTTTAAAGCCACCTAATACTTCCTCTATTTGACAGAAATGCGAGTAAAATGTAGAATCAGAGTTGTGAATGGTGGAGATTTAAAACTTACAGTATTTATACTCATTTCAGGGTTCTGGGACCATACTCTTACTCTAATTTTATAACAGTGTAGCTCTATGAATGTTTGTGGTTTTTTTTTTTTAATAAATTCTGATTTACATCGCTTGAAAATTAGTCTTTATTAAAATGTATTAAGTGCTCTATTATTTTTTCCCCTCTTTTAAACCAGAATCTATAAACAGAATACTTTCCTTAGTTCATTGCCTTATTTGAGTCCCCAAATTTTCTGAGATGCCAAGCAGTTCAGATGATGACCTTTGCTTCTGGAATCCACTGTTATCACCGTGCTCTTAGTGTGCAAAACCAGGCAGGATCACATGCAAATAATGGCAGTTGAGAGCTGCATTTTCATTGTATATGTGTCTGCCAAAATTTATCGTTGATCAAAAAAGAAATTTAAGCAAGAAAGTACATAGTGTAAGAAGAAAAATATCCTTGATTGTGGGGAAAGTTTTGCAGAAAATCGAAAATTGCACAAAATATGCTTCTTAAACATTATGCAATTGTAAAGTCAATTTGCCTTCAAAAGATTTTAACATGACATTTTAAGGCAATAAAAAGGAGAGACACTTAGAGATGCTCGGGTTGTTGCTTTTTTTTCCAATTATTTAATTTTTCTGGGGTATGAAAAGGGCAGATTGAATTGTAATCAGTTTATCTGTGTTGACAGTAGCTGCTGCTGAGTCCCAAGGAGGTTCTCCTGGTTATTAAAGAGTACATTAGGTAGAAGTATTACCTGAGAAAGAAAAAGATCTAACCCAGAATAAGCAAGAGACTGGTGGCTGGGACAACTTGTATAAGGTGTGGGATCTGCAGTTTCAGAAGTGGTAAGTGAGCAATTATTGGTCTTTAACCATCCTCAGCGAATGAGTGGGTTTTCCTTCTTTCATCAATGTTCCACTCTTAGATTTTTCTCTTACCCACATTAGCCCAAAGAGAATATATTGAGAGGGAATGGAAATTCAGGTTGCTTTGTAAACACAGACACAAAGATGTGTGGTGTGATTCAAGTTTTAATAAATATCAGGTAATAAAATCAGCCTCCCCTGCAAAAAGAAAAAAAAAAAGTGATGGAGAGGGATGTATTTCATTACTCCTGTGATACAAGCAGGGACAGCAGAGCTTTATGCCTAATGACAAGAACTTACAAGCTGTGTGGCCTTGGATTTCATACATGTAAATCCAGTGTCACATTCTAGAGAATGACTTATAGAAATACTTTTTTGTAATATGTACCAAAACATTTGTACTTTGCTTCAAACTATATGAAGTTTGAAAATAGACAAGGGTTCAGTGGGAGGATGCTCGACTTTGGCAAGGGCTTTTTTAAAGGCTTTGGGAAAGTGGTTCCTCAAGCTCTAGAATATAATTTTCAAGGACCCTCTCTAAATATTCAACCTCTATAATCGAGTTCCAAACCTATCAAGGAACAGCAACTTTGGTCATAAAACTGACAAGTTGAGCAGCTACGAAGTTATAGCTAATGTATTTCACATTCTGTTGTCCCCTGTGTCTGCTTCAGGGTAACACGAAACTCCATGGTGTCAGCAAAGGCCTCCTGTATTTTATGACTACGAAATCAGGACAGTAGTTTATTTTTCTGTAAGTCACCATTTAACTGATAATATGAAGAAGTTATTACTTTTCAGAAAGAGTGAAGTCCACTTCTGATAAGCAATATTTTTTCATACCTGGTTACTTGATTGGTTACTTGAAGGAAGATTATAAATCTCAGCAAAACTTTGCTGGATTTGTAGCTAAATGGCATTCACCATGATGGTTCCTCAGTTCCTTAGTTCCTTTTCTGCAATTATCATCCCATGAAAAAAAAAATATGAAAAAAGTCACTGCGTCGGTAAAAAAATCACTTGAGAACTGTAACTTCAACAACTCGTGGAGCATCTTGAAAAAGGCTTGAAAGTCTGGATGAGAGAGAGCCACTATGGGGCTGGTGCCACGGTGATGCTTCCCACAGCAGCCATGAGGCCTCAGTGACACACAGGAGCCTGGGGTCTCACAGAAACCCAGAGAGCTCCAAAATCAGATTAAAAAGCAGACCTAAGTTTTCTGTGAAGATCAGACTGATTAAAATACATATATATAAAAAAAAACCCAAAACCAACCCAAACCAAAATCAAACCCATTCCCCCTCCCCAACCCACATTCTCCAAATCTGACATTGTGTGTACATAGATGTCTGTCTGCTAAAAACGATTATTATAATAGCTCACCGTGCTTTTTTAAGAGCCCAGCTTTTGACAGATGTAAGTGCTGATATGTGAGTGGCTGTGATAGGTATGAGTGTCTGTGTGTGCTCATACACATGTGCTTCTTAAGAAATTATGTGAATCACTTAGCTTTTGACAGCTACGCTGCAGCTTTCAGAAGTGCAGATGTTATTTGTCCATCAGAAAAGAAAATATTTATTTCAAGCCACAGGCATTTTCTGCATTGCAAAAATAAAACATAACAGCAGTTCATGCTTAATATGCATGTGAAATAATTATTTCTTTTCGGGGACAAGCACGACTGAGCATAAGGGCCTGGGCAAATATGTGAGTGCCCTGGACGACGCTGAACCTTATGAAAAAGCGATCCAGGCAGCTCGCCCATAAGTGGGAGCTGCTTTTTTTTTTTGGTCCCCCCATCGTTTTGTGGCTGAATTCACGGAGGGTTCTATTGGATGTTGGGGGTGGGTTCTGCGTGGGTTGTTTGGGGTTTGTTTTTTCTGTTTTAGTTGTTTTGTTGGTTTTTTTTTAATTCATTTTTTACATCTGAAGAGGTGAGCGGCGTATCGCGGCGATACGATATGCGTGCGATATGGCAGCAGCCTCTTGCTGCATTATTCATAAACATATTGCTGCCATCTCGTGGGCAGCACGCGAGCCGGCGCGGGCAGCCTCCAGCGAGGCCAGTGCTGCCCAGTGCCACCAGCGCTGTCCCTTTCCCCCCCCCGCCTCCACCAAGGGGAAAACGAACAAAATAAAAAGCAAACAACAAAAGCAGAGGACAAGGTGAGGAGGTCACCTCGCTGTCACCAAAGGGAGCCCTGTTTAAGCATTTCTCGGCTAAACTCGCTGCCCGGCCGAACGCTCCGCTCCGTACTATTAACCACTTATTTTAGCTGGTTGCTAAATGAGGTAACGTCTGCTTGTAGGAAGGAGTAGCGTTGCTGTAAACCTGTGTTCTCTAAATTATGCATGTGGTAGTAGTTTTTATGTTTTAAAATGGTGATTACATTCCGATCAGGAGGGCTGATAGGGAAAGGGTAAATAGCTTCCGAGGGACTGGAGGGGTGGAAGATAAAGCACGTAACGAGAATTACTGTGACAGATACCCAGTTTGGTGAACTTGATAAAGCTCTGATGTGAGTCAGGCCTTTGGTGCTGAGGTTTGTGTACTCATAACTTGGGGAAACTGGTATTTTCATAAACCTTGCTCTCAACAGCGGAAAGGGAGTGCAGAAATGCAAAAGGGAGCCTGGATTTCCCACTTCTTTAGTACTTTTAAGGTTTTTTGATTCTCCCGAGCGAAATGAGCTAAATTAATCTAAAAGCATTGTGATTTTTGCAGCCTTCTTAATGTAAGTTTGTATTTGAAAAAAAAACCAACACAAAGTCTTGATATGTGCCCCAACATTGCACGTTTCCCTGATTTATCAAACTCTTGAAAAAACAGGAAAAAAAAAAGAATCCTAAATGAACTCACTCAGAGATAATAAAATCTGACTTGTTTGCATGTTTGGTGCTGGTATTTATGTATCCAGCCACTAGATTTATTTTTATTTTTTTTAATTTTATTTTTAAATCTTGGTGAAGTCACTTTACTCCATTTTTGTGTTTCTCTTTAATGACTGAGGCAGATATCAAAAGTTGGCTGGGCACGGCGAGGCGGGGGGAGCCTTGGCTGTCCTCTCTCTGAAAGGCAGCACCTCCCGTTTGTGTGCAGAGGGATGCCAGACGACACGTGGTTGGGATTCACATGTTTTTTTGGTGTGTGTAGGGGAAAAAATAATAATAATAATAATTAAAAAAAAAATCTTATTGGAGACAGGAGTGTTTTGGCTCTTTCAAGGTGTTAAATGGACAATGGCAGGGAATTGGAATGCAAGGGGGGAGAAATGCAAATAGTGACCTGCCCTCTCTTTTAGATAATACACCTCCTGGTTTTCAGCAGAGCAGTCATTCTTAGGCTGTGATTCATGGACCACTAATGGGATGGGGAGACTTTTTGAAATGGTAATATGGGCCTAGTCAGCCTCAAAAGACATTTAAGGTAGTTCCCAGGAGGTTCAAGTGAAAGGCAAACCCAGAAGAACGTTTTCCACAGGGGACCCCGGCTTTTCAAACCTCCTCCTCAAGTTTATTGATTTTAAAGATGCACTTTTAAAGATGCACATTTATAGAGTATTTTTATATGGATTATGAGAGTTGTTAAAAAACCTGAATTTGTGTTCAGGGGCTGGATCGCTTGAATTCTGGTGTGATTGGGGTTTTCTTATTCTTATCTTAGTATGTTGATGTGGACTTTTGGTCGGTTTTGCTGGGTTTTTTTGTGTTTTGTGTTTTTTGTTTTGGTTTTCTTTTCATTTTTTCTTTTCAGTGCCTTTTCTCTGATTTGGGCTGAATGAATTCCTAGGAATTGCATGTAACTACATCTGCAATTACATCTGTAAAAAAGGGTGATCCAAAAAGCTTAGCAAATATTTTCCTTGGCAAAGAGATGAGGTTTGCTTACAGTTTCATTTTTAAATAGACCATCTAACTTAAATTGTCACACAATTTTACCACTTAAAATCTACAGCTCATCAGTCAGCCTCCCTTTGTTTTGCTTTTCTGACAGTGGTCATGGTCATTACAAATACATTACTATTTAAAATATTGACATACTTGAAACCTATCATGTGTTTAATGTGTCCTGTATTCCATCCTCCCCAAGTCAGAGTTTACAAGTAAACTTTTACAGACTGAGCTTTAGACTAATTTTCCAGCGTGGGAAGTGCACGTTTGTATCAGTGACTGCTTGTATGAGAGCACATGTTAATTTATGAAAATGGGAGCAAATTACTAAGATCCTCTTAAGTGATAGAATTATTATTATTTTCTATTATTTGTACATAGTCATCACTAGGTGGAGGCATACTTTACATATTCTATTGAACATGTCATCTGTAGTGGACTGAGATGAATTGCATTGATACTGAATGATACGCTTTTTAACCTGAACAGTTGAAGTAACCTGTTACCACCAAGCACCCAGCTTGGAGGCACACTAAGCAAACACATGCTTTGGCCATTACTACTGCTGTAAAAAAATGAAGATTGAGTATTTTTTAATCATGGGATGTACAGAGATCTCTTGGATTGATTCAGAAACATCATTTGTGTGTGATAAAATTAAAAGGAGGCAAGCAGGTGTCATGGAGCAAGATGTTGAAATAAACATTTCAACAACCCATAGCACAGTACTTAAATTAACAAATTCACGTAGGATGGATTGACTGGTTTTTTCACTTCTCTTTTTAGTTATGGTTGTAAAATCCATTCACAGCCCACCCATATTTTCTCATGGGCTATCTGCTATAGATTGGATTTCGACTGAAGGTAGCAAGACCCATCTCCATTGTCGCTAATACACTGACTTCACCCAAACGCTACTGATTTACACCAGGGGTAGATCCTGTGCAGTTGTGCAGGTGTATATAGCACCATGCTTAAGTCTCTTTCTTGTGCTGAGCTGGTAGGTCAGAATCTGTACAAGCTGGTCCTGGGTGTTCACAGCCCAGCCAACGTGTCTGGGAGGCCACGACTGGAAACACTTGGGTGTGAATGTGGGAGTCAGATCATGATACGGTATTCAACTCCACATGGTGAATACCGTATCATCATCCACTGGCTTTTATTTTAGGAAAAAGAAGGGTCAGGGTGCACAGCTCATAAAGAAAAAATACACTTTATTCAGAAAATAATCCCTATATTTTTAAGCAAGAGACAGACTCCTAAACATGCTGAGAAAAGTGGGGCACAATAGATTTTTACATCTCTCTCATTTTAATATATTTTAGATAATGGAGTCAGGATGACTGAGAGATTTCCTGAGCTTTGTAGCTTCTAAGCCCCAAACTGGCATCATGGACACTGCTGTGGCCTCGACCTTTGTCACCTTCCTCAAGATGCTCTGCTCCTAGTGAGGCTGGGCTCTCCTATCCCTCAGGGCAGAGTCAGCCTATTACACCATGGGGCAAGTGCCTCTGTCCCCCATTCCACGAACAGGGGTGTTAAAACCCTATAACGGAGCCAAAATATGTCCTCATCTTTTTGTTTGTTTCTTTCTTTCCCCCTGCCCCCCGTATTTTCTTTTTTTTTTTTTCTTTTTTCTTTCTTTTTATTTTTTTTTATGATTGGGATCTGGAATCACACTTTTAATAATTATATTCACAATCTAAAATTAAATAAACATTTTGTTTAGTGATCACAAATTGCCAACCAGCACTCGAGAAAGGATGTCCAGCAATTTATCAGCCTGTAGAAAATAATTATAGCAATATTTTGAAATGCATTGGTTATAGTTTTGTTTTGATTTATAGAATGTAAATAATCAGTTTTGATTCTTCTGTTTCAAATGGCTTTCTTGGAACTAAGGCTTTTGAATAAGAGTCCCTCAAACCAAGCTGTTACTCCTGGGAAATTCTGTAGTGGTATGTTACTGGCATTTGAAAAATGCATACCTTCTGAGGAAAAAAAAGCAGGAAAATTCTGTCACAGGCTGATGGGAATTCCCAAGTTTGGAAATGCAAGTTCTGAAGGAAAACAATGGCAGCACGATTCAGCTAAAGCTGCAGTCGGAGTGAAAAGGAACACGTTTTCACCATTGCATACACTCTTTTTTGTTTGTTTTTTTGTTTAATTGTCGTTCTGGAAACAAATATCCTACATGCTCAGTTAAAAAGTGCGAAGTAAGGAATAAGAGAGAGTAATGTGTGTTGGAACATAACATAGACTTTACCCGTGGAGAAGTGTGAAGAAATATGGTAAAATTGAATGTAAACAAAGAAATGGGGAAAGTAAATGTGGGAGTGAAGAACCGTGTACAGGGAGTAGGAAGAATGTAATCCAATAGTAGAAGATCAAAGGAAGGGGAGCCAATTTTTTCAGATATTCGATAATAACTTAGATGTAGCAAGGTAAAAAAGATCTGAACAAAGGGTCAGAACATCACAAATGGGAAGGGGGAAAATGTTATATATAGTGAGGAGTATACAATTTTATTTTTTTTCTTTCTTTTTTTTTTTAAGGATCAATTATTATCTCCATCTCCTGGTGTTTCAGGACTCTTTTATAATTACTAGTGTTATTTTCACTCCCTCTCCTGCACACACACTCTGTCTCGCTCCCCCTTCCAGGCAACACTTCTCCACTTGCGCAGATTTGAGGGGGTAGGAGGATCTCAGGGGTTCTTTGCAAGATGCTCGTTTCCCACCGCAGAGTGTGGCATTGCCAGGACTCTTCAGGGGACTCTCTGCCAGCGATCCTTAAGAGCTTGCAGGGGAGTGGGAGAAGATTTGCATATTGCCCAAGCGGGGCTAGATTTGAACACCCCTCTCCACTGACTAGTGCATTACCGAGTAAATAATGACACCGAAATCACTGCAGTTTCTGTGGAGTAGGTGCTGTGCTATGCCAAGCTATTAGGGTCTGTCCCTTCTTTCTTTCCTCCCCCTCCTCCTAAGATGCTCCTTTTTTTATTCAAATGCAGAATTCTTTTCACCTTTGTTTTCCCTTTCCCCCCCTCTAATTCTACCTTTCTCTCGGTTTTGTTTCTTTTCTTTTTCTTTACTATTTTATATATTTCTATATTAGGAACATATTTTAAGTAATTTTTCTCCTGTTTTCAATGTGATGACAGTAGATCCTGACGGAAAGATAATAATGCCCAAGGAGGTTTTCTTTTATGAATTCTACTGGTGTTACTTTCACATGCACAAATATATCATCTTGATTTCTAGCTCTGGGTCATTTCATTGCTCTTGTATGTCTTGCTACAAGATGTTTCCTGTAATTAAAAGATTAGGTTAAATAGATTATTTGTGCTGCCCTGTCTACATAAATGTTCTGTTTCCCTGCCTCTAGATACTGGCTTTTGTGTTTTAAGGCAATGCTCTGGTACATGTAGTTGCATCATGTCTCCTTTGTCTTTAAGCTGCTGACTTATTGGTAACAGGAGCAATCAAACGAGACATTTACTGCCATAGCCTTGTAGGGTCAGTGAATTAACAGGTGCCAATAAGTTCTAAAGAAGTGTTTTAATCGTTTCGAAAGTATTTAATTAATGGACTTTTTTAGATGAGTGGTGACTGAGCAGACATAAGGCTGATAAATATTTAATGATTGTATCTGGGGAACTTTTTCTGCCTTTCATGTAATTTGAGGTGTTTGCTAATGGAAAACAAAACCAAAATTGTTGCCTAGCATGCAATCAATGCGAAGCTGCTATTAGATTGTCCATTTGGATACCTGTCTGGAATTTATCTGTACGTGCTGTGATATTCAGCATTTATATTCAGTCTTGTTTAGAGAACATTTTTGAGTCAGATTACTCTGATACATCCAGATGTGTATGTTAATACTTACAGACTATGCCAAGTAGCCTCGATTGCTTGATTATTAAGTGTCTTTATGGCTGTTTTCTTGGGATGTCACGGTTTGAGTAACTGCCACTTGTTGGATGGTAGTTGCTAGACAAAACGCTCCACGTTCCAACAGGCTTGTTGGTCTATGTGATATCCACAACACTTCCTTTGAAAAGTCACCCAGTAATGCCATAGATATGTTTAAGACTATATCATTATTTTTTTAACTTAATTCTTATCACAGCCTGGTTTTCTTCACTTCAGAGGAACATTTCCCTTCTTGTTACTTTCCTAAATTTTCACTCTTTATTAAAAAAAAAAGGAAGAAAAATAGAGAAAAAATAATCCCAAACCTGCATTTGATGATTTGATGTCATGTAATTCCTCTTGCTCTTGAATTCTCATTTGTTCTAATTCCTTAAAAAATAATAGACAATTTTTTTTTTTTCACTTAATATCTTAAGGAATGAAGTTTGCAATGCACCTTGTGTGGCCCCATTGATTAAAGATGCCCTCCCTGCTTCTCCATTGGCACAATCACTGTAGCTCATCAGTGCAGCCTCTGAAATGGCAGTGTGGTGGAGCCAAGTGGGCAGAGGGCATAACTGGAGTTCAGGGTGAGAGATCAGCGAGATTCACATGGCTTAGTCAATCTGTCAACTGCATATTTCCCTCCATTCCTGGTGCTTCCTCTTTGCTGTGGCTAAGTGAGAGATTTCCATCTAGACCATCTTTGAACTCAAGAGTGTGAAGGTGTCTCCACCCGGTGGCCTGGTTCCGCAGTTGGGAGAACTCTCCATTAGGTCTCACAGCTGGAGCAGGGCTGGATGTCCCACAGCACTGCTTGACTGAGCTCTGTTAAGTCATGACGTGTGATGTGTTTAGAAGTTTAGAAAGGCAGAAAGGGTTGAAGAAATTGATTCTGTTTGTTGTTGCCATTCAATAGATGCTTGATCCGAAATGCTTGAGTACACCAGACTGTTGCAGCAGAGCCACCTTTTGCCGTTGTTAGTATAGTCATGGCCTTGTTATCAGGTTGTGAGAATTAATTTTGTTGTATCAGGAAGGACAAATAGCAGTATGGCAGGACTGGGAAACGCAGTATTGACTGCATGGTGCTCTCACCAGTGACAGCGCACGAGAGCAGAACAGTCTTGTTGTTTTGGGACGTCACTTCTGATTAAAATGATGTGCTATTAAGGTAACAAGACTGTGTTTATGTAGTGTCCAGGGCCTCTGGCTACACATAAAATGTAACTAAGAACATTGCAATTACGGTGGCAATATCGTTATGTGAATCCCTGAGCTAATAATGGGGAAAAGAGGGAAAAGATTGTGGAGTGTTGCTCCCTACCTGAGTCAGGAACAGAAAGCTTCCTTAGGAGTGGCTGGTGTGGCTAGGGATTTGAAAAAAGAGCAACTTTTGGAGGTATCTCTTATGTTACTCGGAGATTTGAACACACACAGATCTATAGAAATGAAATGATCCAGGGGGTAAAATGTTCATCGCCAAAAAGATGGAACCTTTCAGAAGGTATAGCTGATATATACTGCAATACTGCAGTATAGAGGATAGTATATTCATAATGCTCTTTTCTCCTTCTCTTGCTTTTTAAACTCTATCTTACCTCTACCTCCTTTTTTTCTTCCCTTTCTGTATCTTTATTGATTCCCTTAGTATTTACAATCCTTTCATGAGGAGTATGTGATGTGACCGTTTATTATCTCTGAAGATGGTTAGCGCTGGGTCTGAAGTCATCCACGTTTTCTTTCCAGCTCCGTAGCGTGTAGAGAAGAATGTGCTCGTAGTCAGTCAAGGTAAAATGATTGCAAATAGGAATAATGATAATATAGCAACAGCCACTGTATTTGTCAACTCGGCTGCGATGGTATTGGTTTTCCGCTTAACTCAGTGAATGTGTACATGGCGCGTGGAGGAAAGCAGTCATTTCTCCTGAATTTGATGTATGCAAAACTGATAATGCAGTTATTGCTAATGCAGATTTATATCTGCCGATGTAATTAAAAACACACATCTGCCTCTTTGAAAATGCAGTTCAGTTGCTGGGGTTTTTGTTTTTAGTCTTTTTTAGAGATGACTGTGCCAATCTGAGCAAGTCGTACAGTAACTTCATTTGGACAAACTCTCAGTTTGTTACTTTTTGTTCATAAATGCAGTTAACAAGTTCTTTTGTAGTTCTTTGAGTGTTAATTGATGTAAACAAAGTCTGCATTTTATCTAATCCCACTGAAGCTTGTTAAAATTAGAGATGTGCCAAATTATTCCAAAGCAGGTTGTAAAGTAAGTGAACCATTAGATCCACTGGCTCACAAATGGCATAGACAATGTGTGCTCTGTTTGCTTCTTTTTCAGGGACTGTTTGTGTCAGAACTTTCAAATCACAGTTTTTTGCATCTTTAATATTGTGTTTAGTTAATCTGTATGCCAGAAGTACAGTGCAAGCAGCAGGGCTGAGCCTGACTAAACCTATTTCTATAAAAGTCCAAGTATAAGCTCCTAATTGAGCATACCTAGCAGTCAGCTCTGATAATTTCTATATCCAGCACTTTCTTTGCACAGAAGCATCCATTTGTTAGCATTTTCTCTTTGCAGGAATTGTACTTTGCAAAGTCCATTATTAACCAGGTTCAAATGTGCTATTTTAGTGATGGTAAGCTCATATACAGGGCACCATGCCATCCCTTGGCTAAATCTCTAGGGCACAGAGTGAATGCTAAGGCATTGCTTCTGTGAGAAAGTTAACATGGTTGATCCAACTTCACAGAGCTGGTGCCCCTTCTCTCCCAGTCTGGTAACTCTCTCCTACACCCTAAACTGTTCTTAAAATCTTGTATCTCAGGGCTTCTGTGATCCTACTCTTCTTCCACGTCCTTTGGCTTGTCTTTTGGAAAAAAAAAATTCTGTTCTGTCTCCTGCCTCCTCTCCAGAACCTTTGTTCCTGTGCTGGTACAGGACAATCTCATTCACCAGCACGGCTGAGGTACTGTGTCTGCACTATAAACACAGAAGTCCATCACTCCAGTTCTCATTCCCTTCCTGACCTGAATATCAAGTGGGTTCTCTGCAGTATTCTCATACTTAATAATGAAGACAAGCCCAACATGTCTACTGTAGAGCTTGGAGAAGAGCTCTGCTCTCAAATCCAGACGTGTGTGGTCTTGTAGTAAAGCTCACTTTACCTGATTTCCATATGAACAGCACCATAGCCAGGACAGTAAAGGGGTCAGTATGGATCTCAAAATCAAGTATTAGTCAATCCAGTGCTCATTAGGTACTAGCCTGAGGTAGTGCTTTAGTAGCTGGGCTATGCTATTCCAGCAGTGCTACTCTTTGGCAGGACCATTAAAGCTGGGTTTGTTGTTTCTCTTCGTCTACTTTCACTAGGCTCCTAGTGACAGGGGCAATGGATTCGTTCCATGTCTACATAGTGCCTGACACTATCAGGTACTCAACTAGGACTTCATGTTAATCTGAACTATAAAAACTTAATAAGATAACAAGGAAGCATCTCTCTGCCCTTTTTCCGAGTTTTGTTTAAAGTTGAAAAAGGTGGCCAGGGATGAATATTCTATAATTGTGTTTTACAGCATCTCATAGCAATTACTGCTAACAAGAAGTTTGATTCTTAAGTGCTAAATATTATCTCCAGCAAAGATATTGCATCTGTGCAGGAACATACATTGCTGCCCTCAAGGTTAAGGAAAAACAAATCTAGAGAGGAGATGGCCAGTGCTGAGGATTTTCCTGGACCTTGGGAACTGGCTAGCTAGAGCCACAGAGGAGTTGAGGTACCTAATTAGGAATCAGATTCATAAATACCTAGCTAGTGGTGACTTTGTTTTAGCTTAATCTGTAGGGCTTTTTTCCAAGTAAAAAAATGCCTTATGGACAATTCTTTTATCAGGTAAAGCTGAGATAATCTGGTGATGCATGTTAGACAAGACAGATCTGAAAGATCTGAAAGATCAGTATATATAGATGTTTCTCTATCATATCTTTCATAATTTTCTGGGTTTTTTCTAGCTGCCAGCACCAGAGCATCTAATCTTTCTAGCAAACAGGTGGCTCTTGCAGCATGCTTTACAATCAGTCAGACTTTGGCTCAGTCTAATTTGCTTAATCATATTAATTAATTACTTTTGTAAATGTCAGAAAAGTTCAGCACACATTTTACTTTTTAAAAAGATTTTTGAAGATCTTTCTAGTAAATATGTAACTTTGAAATATCTGCAGTATTTTTACTGAAATTGCAGAGCACAGTCACTCAGATTATTCGTTACCAGTGAAATATTCCACTTCCTCAGTCTCCTTTCACTTAGCAAATTGACTTAGATTTCTATGAATTTCTTTCCTTTTTTATAGCAGTTTAATCAGTTGATGCCAACCAATTTCAGCTTATGTCTTATTCTGCCAGTTGCCCAATTTATTTGGTAGTCACAATGTGGTGTTGTTACCCTCTGGTTGGGGAGGAAAGTGTTTTTAGTAGTAGGTAAAAAGTATAGACTAGAAATGATTGGGTTTTGCACAAATGCCTTTTATTTCTGTGTTTGCTGAAGAGTGTTTTTCCAAGTATTGGAAACTCCAGGAGTCAATTTTAGAGTAGGAAATGAAAAAGGTCACATACCTCCCAAAGGTGGAACTCAGGTAGGTGTTGTGAGCAATCTGTCTTAGGCGGTGCTATTTGTTAACAAAAGTGGTGACCCTGGATTCTCGATTTAATTCACAATCTTAACGACAGGTTGAGAACAGTCACAGTACAAAGGTTGATAGTTTCGTGCAGCACTGTTTTTCTGCTTTTCTGGTTTTTTTTGTTGAGTCTGTGTTTGGATGATACACGGTTGTTTAGTGAGGATCAGGAGAGAGGTCAAAGCACAGGTGATGCATTAAGTGACAGTTCTGAAAATAAAAATACTGAGAGTATACAGGAGTCTACAGTCACTGAATTATAGCAAGCCTAGGTGAAGTGAAGGAAAACAAATGTTCCTACCTCAAGAAGCCTTGGGGGAATCACTTGAAATAAAGCCTAATTGACTAACAAATCTACAAATGGTGCTTTTCCTTACATCTGACCATGTTGTGCACTTATCATAATTTCTTTGTGCTAACACATTTTCTGACTAATGGCATCTGATGCGTGCAGTCTCCACTGCCAGTCTGGCTGTAGACAACGTGCTCCAGATGTGCATTGTAAGATCACTGTCCTGCAGCAATAAGTCCTTCTGTTCCCATCTGTAGCAGTATTTAACTGTGAACAGGACAGTGATTGTTACTAAGAATTTCTCTTTTGTTTGGTCTGTATGAAAGCCTGAGATTCTTACATTAACAATAAGTGAACAGGAGAAGATTTAAAGAACGGACAATATTCTCCCACATGGTCTATTCAGGGTATTCATCGTCATTCATCTTAACTTAAGATCAAGCCAACAACATTCTATCTGACTAATCACCTCTCCAGGCTGTAGATGCTGATGCCAGGAGATGGTCAACCAGACAGAGGTGGCTTCTTATCTTCTTTTGTGGTTTGCTCACTGTAGTAGCTTGCTCGGGTGGTAGAGGCAATATAGAATCATATAACCATTCCTGTTGGGAGAGATCCTTGGGATCATAGAGTCTGACCATCAGCTCCACTCTACAAAGTTCTCCCCTACACCATATTCCCCAACACAACTTCCAAACGACTCTTAGACACATTCAGGGATGGTGACTCAGTCACCTGGGCAGCTGATTCCAGTGCCTGGGCAGCTGATTCCAGTGCCTGAAAAATATAAAATATATCTATACAGATGTGTGTATATATATATATATATATATGTAAGTGGTCCATGAATGGAGGGCTGGAATTGATAGAGAATTTTCTAGATGGAAATCCTATTGCCTAAACCTGATAATTCATCAATCAAGCCTGTTTTAAAGGACAATAAATTTTCTACAACAATTTTCTAGAGAAATGCTCTTCTCATTCAGCATAGAATATGTGCTCAAAGCCAGGGATACAGTCACACCAGCAAGTTGCAACCAGCATATAGTCCACACGTTTTTAGCACCATTGGATTTACTCCTGCACCACCAGTCTTAAAATGCAAAGATTTGAGGATTTCACTGTTACATGTTTGCTGGTGCTGCTGTACGGTTTATACCAAACTACACATGGAAGAAGCAGGCATTATACAGAGAAAAAAGTAAGTTGAACATGAGCATAAGGGCTTCTTTTAATTGTCCAGGAATTTGTCTCTTTAATTCTGGGAGACAGCTGTGTGTGGTATTTTTACAGTGAAACAAAATGAAGGTTACACCACAACTTGGCATCGCATACTTTAAAGTTCACTAAATCTCGCCAGTCCTTCAGTGAGCGTGGGGTAAATTTAAGCAGAAGAAGGCCGATTTTGTGTGGATCTGGACCAATTGATGTTTTTTTGGCAGAAACAATAGAAAACATATTACACCGTGTTTTTATGTTTGTTTCCTCGCACAGTGTGGTTTTGCCTGGTTTCTCTGCAAGCAAGGTTCAAGCTGGCGAGCCACGCCGTTTCCTTTTGATTTCTTTGTTGTTCATTTATTGGAATTTGAGATTGGAAGCAGATACAGTGGATGCGAACCCAATCGAGCCAAAATGTTTTCAGTCTGCCTGTGCAGCCCTGCCTGACAGCTCGAGTCATTGAATTTTATACAGCAGCGATATTAAGCTAATTCTTCCAACTCTTCTGGAATGTATATTTCCATCAGGATGGATGTATTCACATAAACTTGTTATTTTAATATTCTTCTGAACTGGAATGCAATTACTCACTCAAATTAGCCTTTCCAAATATTGACTAAAGGGGTCAGGACATTCTGATCCTCTGCAACGGTATGGTGAAAAATTTGAAGTTTTTCAAGATTCAAGATGTAAGCATATGAAATGGAGTATAAACACAGGTTATGCATACTCCATCTGCATCAATAAGATTTTAAAAACTTAATCAGTATAATGTCACTTGACAGAATAGCACAAAATAAACTAATATTTTCAGTTCAATTGCATAAAGGCTGTTTAAAAATAGGACTTACCATTGGATCATGCATTATTTTCCTGATGAAAGAACATGTGGAAATGTTAAGAAAGGATAATCCAACGTAAAATATACAGAATGTAGAAATTTTATCCAAATGTTCTAGACAGCCAATATGGAATCAGTGGAACATATTCTGCTGCTTACTAGCATGCTTTCAGGATCAGCTCTTAATATTTTTTTTTAATGTTTAAATATTTTTGATGCTTACAGACTGGTCTAGGCAGAGCACTGGGGCACCAGTGCCTTCACATCTGAAGCTGTTGTTTAGCATCTGGCTCCCACCTGCCCACTTAGCATAATTACTAAGCATCAAACATTGTTTTGCTCATCTCCAGGATTTAAAGCCTCAAAGGAATAGTCCTTGTGCTCCTCTAAGAGCCTGCCGTGTTCATCATTGGTGGTGTATGCCTTGGGGGTTTCTTGCTAACCTTCTCTTCCAACTCCATGTCTCTGCCCCACTTCCCATGCAGTACAAAAGGGCAAGCAGGAGCTCCATGGCCAAACAGTTCTCCCCTCTGTGCAAAAGGCACAGTATGAAGCTCAAGGGAACTTTCTCCTGTTATATCTTCATTGGGGGGGTAGGGGGAAATGACTCCTTTCATAGGTAAAAGGACCAAGAGTGCTCTGTCTGGTGTCTGTCCCACTTCATGTACTTAACTCACTTTGTTCTTTTTGGATAACTTACTGTGAATGAAGGTTCTGAGCCTTTCATTCTCTTGGAGTAAGATTCTAAGGTCTTAGGTCCTTCTAGCTTGAGAGAGGGCTTTTGTAGTCTTTGATCTGAGTGTTTGAGATTTCTTAGGGAGCTACTTGGGACAGTCAGGCTCACCCATCTCTAGGCTCCACTTGGAGCTTCCTCTGTATTTTCACCAGGTGCAATGGCGTTACCCTTCCTCAGCTTCAAGGGAACACTCCCAGATACATACAGGTGGGAGGAAGACAGCAAAGAGTTTCATACCTATGGCCATTCCTCTTGAAGTGTATTTCCTCACGCAGTAGCCCTCCTCAGTGTGGTATTTCTGAGCGTGAGCCAGAGACACTCTCTCCTGGGTTGGATGAAAGCCGTGCAGCGGTGGGCGTGCTTGGGCATACCTCCTGGCTGCTTGAGAATTAAAAAAAGTATAAAAATCTGACTTTCAGAACTAAGACCCAGACTGTGAATACACGCATAATAAGCATGTCTCAGAGAACAAAAGCTCCAGGTAAATATTTATTCTTTTTTTGTTGTTCTTTGCAAATCAACTTGGAGAGATACATACATGCTTTGTTACAGAGGTGTTACTTTCTTATTTTGGTTGCTTTCCTTGAACTCATGGTGATTTAGTGTTGTTATATAGATGATATTCTGTAATGAAAAACGTGCAATCCTCCAAAAAATTTAAAAGCAAACTTTCCTAAAAATGCTATACTTAATTTTTCCTGTGTAGATTAAAGTGTTAGGCAAATTACAAATATCAGCAGGGTTTTCAGAGCAAAAATACTTTAGATAAAGGGCAGAAACAAAGAAAATATGTGTCGAGTACATTAGGATATGAGTGAGTTAAGAGTCTTTGATAGCGGTTACTCTGCTAGTCCAAATAATGACTAATTACCATGGCAATCCTTATGTTCTGTGCCATACGGACCCCACCATTCCTACTTAAAAACACTAATGGCAAATATACATTGCAAACAGATGCCATGTGCACATATCATTTGAAAAAGCTTTTAGGAAAACAAGATTGCTGGTCTTTGGATAGAAGCAGAGCAATTGCACTGTGGAATGGCAGAGCACCAGTGATTCCTGTCCCACAAGAGAGTCCCCATCTGTGCCACCACTGCAAGAGGATTGGGGATGGGAGTGAGAAAGAAAAGCCTGGCTCAGGTTTGAACACAAATCACCCTTTCTAGGTACAGAAACACAACTTGGTCTTAAAATATTAAGACTGAACAGGCTAAGGTGCTCCCAGTTAGCTTCCAGCTGGTGGTGGTCCTCAGCTTCTGGGGGAATAGCTTTGAAGCCCAGACTGCAAGATAATTTGGGGGTCACTATATAAAGGACTGTCTGGATGAATAATGTTTTAGACCTTAATGCTCCCAGAAATGAATTTTCCTTTGTTTATTTTGAGCTTACTTCTGCTCAGCACAGCCCACTTGTTGCTGGTTGACCATGGGAGTCCCTACCAGTTCTGGTCACTTTATGGTAGCTCTGAAAAAAAAAAAAAAAAAGAAGAAAAGAAAATCACAGATTTTTAACCCAGAGGCTGGTGCAGCTGCACTGTGACTGGGGAGGAAGGAGAGAAGGAGAGGAGGACTGTCCATGTATATAACTGCTACCCTGGTACAGCTCTGGGGTGAGTGGGTGCACCATGGAGCTTCCCCAGTAATCCCATGCCTGTGTAATCATAGCTAAGGGTCTCTGTAAAACTTTAGCTTCAATGATGAATCAATTTGGGAGGGAAAACAGGCCTGCATGGAACAGATATCTTCTGAACGCCATAGAGCCAGTAATTTGACGATATGTAGTTAAACTCTAAAAGAAAATAATTTGGCTTGTGAATGATTGCTCTGGATCTTACCACTGTATTCTGGGTTAACCATCAACAAACCTTGCTTAAAACGAAAACAGAGGTCTCTTTAGACCTGATCCCAGAGATCAGGGGGTTTGGTCTGTGAGAAACTGCCAGTGTGTGCATCCTCTCCCACTACACAGCCTCACCATGCTCCTAGCAGCACTGGTTACTACTGGGAACCGCAGAGGCCGCAGGCACCTCTGCTGCCTAGCAAAGTCAAGGGACACATTCATGTTAGCTCGGCAGTGGTGGCCGGTGGCAAATCTTTGCCACTTGACACAGCATAAGACAAACATCAGTTCTCTTCCAACATATGTTTGAATATTGATCTGTGAGCAGCTTTCCACATTAAGAAAGTTCCTCTCTGATATTCCTGCCATTTTCCTGTTTTGTGATTTTAGAGGATTTAAGTTATTCTCTTTCATAGCCATCCAGTTCCATAAAAAATCCTTAATAATAATATGAAGGTTTGCATCTTACAAATGCTAGTGAAAATTATTTCTAATATGAACTGCCTACTAATAGGCTGATACAACCACTGCAGTGTCAAGGCATATATAACTAGTGACTCCATGGTAATTCGTGAAGCATCATGAGATTTTACTTAATGAAGCATGGCCAAGAACTCACCAACTTTAATGGAGTAAACATGTCAAGCAAAATGTTTTTCTTCTCCTAAAATATGAAGTTTTCGAAGCATTGAAAGAGAAAGGCCTACTGTGACCTTATATTTGTTCAAAGCGGCATCTTTAAGGCATCCAAATATTTTAAAAGCTGATCTTAGATTTTCTCCAGCTACCTGCCCCTTCTGTCCTGCACGTTAATCCTACATTTATATTGCTTTCTAGCTCTATACTACAGGGCCCTTCAGAATGATGCTTACGCTACACATTCCTCCAGACGGTCTTTCACACTTCATAAGGCTCTGAACTATCATTAATTAGGAGGCATTTCCTTCTGAAAGTCCCCTATATCTCTCTGATGGCACATGAAGAGAGAGATATATCCTCACCAAATGAATAGTTTCTCCCTGTTGGTCATTATCATTGTGGGAGAGTGAAATCTGTCCTGGTGCCGCCGAACATGGGCACATAGACTAACCTTACAGAAAGTGTTTGTGTATCCAAAGGCAAAGAGGTGTTTTTCTTTTCGTGTGAGTCTATCTGTGTGTAATATCCGTGCTCAGTCGAGCCGTCCCCATACAAATATTCGCTGCGATAATCCCTGCAATTATTTAATTTTTTTAAAAGCAAATCCCATTATTTATGTTTCAAGTTGTGTCTTTTATAAGAGATCCAACAGTAAATATGACATTATTTTCAATGCATTCCATATTTAACTTGCATTCCTCATTTTTCTCTGGTTTAACTTCTGGGTGAAAATGCTGCTGGATAATTCACGCTTTTAATACTTTCTTAAACGCTTCTCTATATGGAGGAAAAGCACCTGGTCTCCCAGTTTTTTGCAGAGGCTAAAGGCTAATATAAAAACCTCAGCTGACTTTTTGTAAACCTCGAAGACATTTATCAATGTTATGTGTATTCGGACCCTTAGGAATCTTTTCTATTTCTCCCCCAGGACATTATGGGACATTTTCCATGTATATCATAGCAGGATTGTTCAGCACCGTATCCATTCCATCTACCTCCAACTTCACCTGAAGGGCAAAATCCTTAAGGTCTTGACACAATACTGATAAATACATGGAATTATTAAAGTTGCCATCTCAGCAGAATAGGATTGCTGCCGCCTTTGTTCTCAGGGGAATACATATTTCACCCAGTAGCAAGACACCCAACTGCTGCTA
Source organism: Jacana jacana (assembly GCA_013400555.1). Lineage (NCBI taxonomy): Eukaryota > Metazoa > Chordata > Aves > Charadriiformes > Jacanidae > Jacana > Jacana jacana. The sequence continues at coordinate 219,081 of VZTM01036479.1, forward strand.
CAATCAAAAGTCTCTGAAATGCCTTTAAGCTAATCATCTTTGAGCATAAGCCTTTGTTGTTAAATCAGGGACCTTCTCGATGCAAGGCACAGAAACCTTTTTTGTTTTTTTTTTTTCTTTTCTTTTTTTTTTTTCCCCTCCACCTTGCACAAAACAGCTTTAAGCCTGTCACCGCTGACAGCAAGGTTCAGTGATCTGTCAACATTCACCCCTGATAAAGACAGTGAGAGAAATCCGTGGCTCTGGAGAGTTCAGTAGAGACCAAACAGTATGTTTGCAAAAGAGCATTTTTATATGTTTTCTTGTGTGACAGCACTAGTTTAACAGAAAATAGTTGGAGTGTGCCAAAAAAGGGTAAAAGAGAAAGAAAAGGAAGAGGGAAAGCAAAAAAAAAAAAAAGGGGGGGGGGGGAAAAGACAGAAGTAGTAAGTTAGGCTAGCATGACATGATGGATCTGGGCTATGACAAACAGAATTGGAAAAAAACTTCCCTGGGGACCAACTATACCAGGTTTGCTGAATTGTATTTCTTGATTTCTTACTGTGCAACAGTGCTTTTTAGTGTTAGATTGACTAGGCTTCAGAATATTTTTAAAATTGTACAAATCAAAATCCATGTAGCTTAAAAATGAAAGATGTAAAAGGTTTAGGAGTTTGATGTATTGAAAGGCATTCTGTATTCCCTCATGTGAGTATTAAATGTACACTTTGTCTGTTTGATGAATTTTAAATCTTTGTGGGTTGCAACGTGCGCCGCAGCAGTTTAGGGGGGTATAAACCTTGGCTGAAGAAAAGCGTAAAGGATGTGCAGTGGTCAGGCTCCAACCTAAGCTATTCTTCACTTTGATTTTCAGAGGGGTTGCAATACATACCTAATCGGATTTATAGAGAGCTAAGTGAGAGTAGTTGGGGAAAAATCTTGCAACCAACTCACCCTGATGACATGAAGTGCAGGGAGATTGCATCTTGTTTTTAATGTGTGTAATATGGAGGGGAAAAAAACACACAAAAACCAAAAAAACCAACAAAAGGAAATGTTTACAAAGAAAGGAAAAGCATAAGGGATCAGAATATTTTGGAATAATAAATGCCTTTACTCAAGCCTGCTGCCATGTCAAACAAGGGTCTGACTTGGTGACAAGCAGTGTGTGGACAAAAGGCTTTAGGGGCTTGAAACATAGCATTAGATGACATTTATCTCAAAACCTCTGGTTTCTAGGTACCTCAACAGAGAGAGCTGGCATAGCGGGCTGGAAACACAAGGCATGTTTTACTGAGTCCTGTAATCTCTCCCAATTTAATTCTGCCTTCCAGTGATTGAAATCTCTCCCTCTGCCACAGGATTGTTTTTTACAACATACTTATCAAGTGCTCATGAGCACAAAACCCTTAGTTATGAAGTGATAGGTTATGAAATCTAAACAAAATGTGTCTGTGCTTCAACGGGGATGGTTTTGGATGTGTGTGTCGTGTGTATGTCAAGTGCAACCGAAAGGCTGTTGTGATTCAGGAGGGACAGCTGGATTGGTAGGAGTAGAGGCTGAGGGGGAAGAAGAAAAGAACAGCCCAAGCCTTTCTGTGAGTTTGGTTTTGTTCAAATCTGAACAAGTTGGTTCCCATTTCCTGGCTCTTCCTGAAAAGTTCCCTTTCCTCTCGGCTTTGATATTGAAATATTTACAGTAAAATCTGGGAACTTGAGCTTCTGATGTTAAATTTGGAATTCTTTGGGGATTTTGAGTCAGAGAGACTCGTGATCTCTCAGACAAAAAAAATCTTATAGCCACCTGGAAACCTAATGGTAGGTGTGAGGCTGAGCCTGGACTGGTATCAAGTGGTGATGAAAGTATGTAAGACTTCTAATTTTCAGACCTTACTTAACTGATTAATCTTCACAGAAATTTCCTGATGTAGAAAGGCTTCATTATGTTTGTTTACAGTTGGGGAAATCAAAGATGTAAATATGAAAACGGCAATTACCTACGTTATTAAACAGGGGTTACCGTTTCTAAGTCCGAGGCCATGCAGCTCCTGCAGGGTCACAGGAGTTGTGTCTGCAGCTGAAGTATCCCGTATCGGGGGCTGCTTTAGTTCAAGATAGGTAAAATAACCTTGTTAATAGCTTATAAATATATATGGTTTATATATGTATTTTGTAAGTAGCTACCTCTTTAATAAGGTAAAAAAAAAAAAATAATCAAAAAACCCCAAACCACCGGCAATAATATTTAAGGGATGTAAAAAGTCTTCTTCTTTCCACGACCTTCCAGCTTGTATCATCAAAGGTCACCTGTAAGATGATAAGTAAATTCTGGACTCTGTGAGGGGGATAGTGGTGCTGTTGCCAATTGCTTTGACTCGCATTATCAGCCATGGTACTGCCAATCACTCTGCTGATGCCTGTCAGGTCTCCGCTGCTGCCAAGCAGAATGTAAAATTGACAGGGAATATTACAGCACTCGTCAAACGCCGTGAGATACCTCCGCCCTGGGGAGAGCGGGCACCTGTGGTTACAGACAAGGAGCAGGGCTCAGGAATGTTTTGTTGTTCCCTCTTATGTTTTTTGAAACTTAATCACTTTTGAAATGAAGCTCACAGTTCACCCACATCAAGATACTGGTTATGACACTGGTATTTACATACATACATACATACAATATTCTTTTCAATGCAAGGTTCACCCAAAGATGTGAAGTAAAGTAAGAATAGGATTACATTTTTGACAGTGGAAACAATACTCATTAATTCTGTAGTCTAAAGTTTTGTGGGTCTGATCTGTATCTTTTTATAATATGTAGTGTGGTCAGTTCCAAAAATCTGTCTACACGTTTCTTTTCTATTTGACATGGTTTCCCAAATTTCAGGAAGTTCTTTTCCACCTATTGCTATATATTCAGGTCTTTCTGCACAAAACCAGGTTCGGTATTTGTGCAGCCGTTGATAGAGTGGTTCGTCATCTGCAAAGTCTAGGATTTTGCAAATGTAATATAAAAAAAAACCACTACAGCCAGCTGGACTTCTGGGTTTCTAATAGGACAATGGCATGCCAAAAATACTTTGCCATTACAACCTGACACTACATTTTCTGTAGAACAGAGAAGACTCATGAATACATTCAAGGGAAGTCAATAGCTTGCGCAGCTATAGAGAATTATTTAATTAAATCTGGAAGCTTTCGAGGAAGCCATAAAAATGAGGTTAATATGTCAGACTAATAAATTCTATATAATTAAGCTCCCCAAATATAGAAATTTCAGAATATGATGCTAAACATATCACAGTAGGGGCATCAATTTATTTAATCTTAACATTGTTGCATTGTCTCCATGAACTTCCATTGGTGTCACAATAAGATTATTATGACAGCACCATTAAGCCCCATTCAAATGAATGGGGAATTAGTGTCATGATGGAAACAGCTGCAGCTAAGAGCTTCTGTCTGTGATTGGTGGTTATTTTCAAAAATTCAGATATTTTGCTATTAGAATAATTATATTTTCTCTTTAGATATGTATATAGTGTAATGAAGAAACCTGGATTTTCAAGGCACGGTGCAAACCAACACAGTAAAACATAAAATAAGTGGCTGTATAAGTTGTTCCACAAAATCTTTGCTATTCCATCTGGACTTGTAATATTTTTCCTGAAGTGTACAAAGCCTCAGCTGACCAGATATATTCCTAGATTTGCGAACTGTCAGTCGATAACTTGTATGTTGTCAAGAATCGCTTTTTAGTCCATTGCCCACCTTCCTTTTTCCCAGAGGACAGATAATAAAAGACTTTTCGTCAATCACAGGAGCTGCACTGAGGATAGGATGGCGATCATACCAGTGACAAATACAGTGACTTTAATGACTTAGAAAACAGTACTTGGAGGTCTGCCTCTGATGCCAGTCCACTCGTGATCACCTTCCATCCTTAATTACCCTACAGCATCTCTCCATCTGCCTTTCCATGTGCTGCTCTACTGCTTTGAGAGCACTTTCACCACCAGCACTCATCTCCTGGCATTATGTAGGACTATCTGTTCTTAAATACTAATGGATTCAATAACAAGTTTAGGATTTGAAACTCTTTAAAGGGAGTTTCTCTCATATATTAAATATTGAGATCTCTGCGGATTTGTAAAGAAATGTATTTAGATTTCTGGTTATATATTTCATATATATTCTTCTATTTAATAGAAAACAAAAATATTTTATGTATAATATCAGAAAGAAATTTGAGAGCTCTTTATGCAAAGAAGCATGTCTGAAACATACCTCTCCATATCTAAAAGATAATTCTCCATGCTTTCCAGAGCAGATTTAGATTAGTATGCATGTTTCAAGACCAAAGTAAAAGTCTAGAGATATTTAATATTTTAAGCTCTAGGCTGGGGTTGCTGCAGAGGGGGTTGTTTTGAAATCCATGTTTTACGGTTAATATTATAAGGGACTCCCTATTCTCTGCAAAGGGTTTGGATACTATAACAGAGCAGTAAAGTGGGAGTACATAGTTTCACGGTAGACCCTTTCTCTCTTCAGTCGTCACCTGCAGTTATCCTTTCTCACACAGTCCAACCTGCTGCGGTATTTCTGCATCCTGCACTTCAAATAGTTCAGATTGCTGAAACCTGGGAGGTCAGTTCGTTCATTCCCGCTGTTTCCTTTGGGCACGTTAATGGATGCTGGGCTCTTAGGAGAAAACCAGTAACGTGAGACTTAACAGTCGTATCCCCGGGCCTTTGGGAACAACGGCTCTTCTGTGCAAATGGAAAGTAAGCACCTGTTGTAAACAAATTAAATACTGCTTTTAAAAATACAAATATTATTACCTGCCAAAATTATGCCAATCAAAGGGAACCAGTTGGTGGTAGAAAGTACAATGCAAGATACGTTCTAAATAGGTATACTGTGCATCTCTGGTGGAAGTGTTCTTTGATGAAAAGGCAGCTTGTTTGGGATACCTAGATTGAATTTCTTGTAGGGCAGCTGCTTTGGAGGATATAAGATATTTCTCTTAGCCACCTGTTTCCTTTTATTGTGTTAGCATTTGAGTTTGTTGGGCCAGCCCATGTGAAGAGATAAGGCAGAGTTGCTGCATGTTGTTTATAAGGGCATACTTGTTCATGCTTTTAAATATTAGTGGAAGGACTTCAGCAGAATAACCCCATGTGAATTGGGCGACACAGCTGCTTTTATTATGAACTTCAGTTACTAGTGGGTTTGTGTCTTGGCACACTGCTATGTCGTTTTTTTTAGTTGCCTTGCCATAAGAAAAGAGTTAAACTAATTTTATCTTTTCAAACAGCTGCAGATCTGGAGAGGGGAAAAAAAAATCCCAGACTTTGTAGCAGAGAAGTGTTCATCAATGGCCTTCAAGCCAGGACAACTTTTTGTCATTCCTCATGGGAACTGGGCATATTTAGTTTGGAGAAGAGGAGACTAAGGGGAGACCTCATTGCCCTCTACAAGTACCTGAAAGGAGCTTGTAGAGAGGTGGGTGTTGTCCTCTTCTCCCGTGTGAATAATAACAAGACCAGAGGAAATAGTTTGAAGTTGCGACAGGGGAGGTTCAGATTAGATATGAGGAAGAATGGCTTAACTGAAAGAGTGGTCAGGCACCGAAACAGGCTGCCCAGGGAGGTGGTGGAGTCACAATTCCTGGAGGTACTTAAGAAACGTGTAGATGCATCACTTCAGGGCACGCTCTAGTGCACAAGTCTGTAGGGCTGGACTTGATGATCTCAGAAATTCTTTCCAACCCTGATGATTTTGTGATTTGGTGGTTCTATGGCTTGTGTGGTCCTATAAACCAAAAGAGTCTAAGTATGTCTCTTCCAATAAGATATATTTTTTCCTCTCAGACTGCCTTGGTGAATCCTCGTTTAAGGTGGTGTATCGTAAGAGCAAAGCAAGTGCTCAGAGTAGAGGGATTGGTTTGTGTCTCTGGGCAGTTTTGGGCAGTTGTGACTCTGCTTATTGAACCTCAGAGGATGCACAATGGAAAGCGGTGACAAAGGAGTTCAAAATTCCTCACAGATACCCGTGTAGCTGCAAGTAGAAATTCTTTTATTTTTGGTAAAGCAGGCTTGGAAATCTTGAGTAATACCCCTAGATTATGAAAGAGAGATGCAATGAAACTGTACTTCCTTCCTTGTAGGAATGTTGAGATACGTTACTGGTGACGTGTTCTCAGTCAAGAGAATTGCTCACAGTAAAATAATATTCAGACTCCAGTGAAAACAGTCCTATCATGTACATCACAAATTCAGTATACAGAAAGAAGATTAAATGGTACCTATACAGTTCAAGTGTCGGTTCCATTAATTTACCTAAACCAAAAAAATCTAGGCAATCAAGCACTTAAAAATATGAAAGTTGCAATATGATTGCAGTTATTTTTACAAGCATACCTGGTCTCTCTTTATTGACACTTATAATGTCTTCTGACTAAATTCATGTTCATTATCTTAAAAAAAATTGCCCCCAAAATAAAATAAAAAAACCAAACCAACCCAAAACCATTGTTTTCCTCAAACTATTTTTACTGTTTTAAAAATCCTAGAGCACTTCACTTTACTGCTTATGATTCTTGATAAAATCATGCAAACACAGCCAGTTTGATGCTATTTTTTTGTTTACAGTATTGCTGTGTTGTTTTGGTTAACAGAATGAAAAACAGCACAGTTAGACTAGAAGTAAAAATGTTTTATTCTTAGTTTGTTTCATCAATAAAAGCTGACGTTTTTGCAAGAAAGATGTTATACTATTGGAATTAACTCTTAGTCAATTGTAAATAATTGTATTATATTGGTATGTTATCATGAAGATTAGAAATCATTTCCTACAGAATCATGTTCTTGCTTTCTCAGCACTGTTTCAATTGAAAGGAATTTGAATGAAGTGCATCTCATTACTAACATAAAGTAGATGGAGCTTGAATAATTTTTATATTTATTTTCCATAGATAGCTATTACATTTCTTATCCTATCCATCCAAATTTTATAAAATAAATTGTTTTAATCCATTTTTTTTGGAGAGAAGCAATGAATTTGTTTTCGCAGAAGTAATACATCTGAATATATTGTAATATGCATAAAAATCTGTTAACACAGTTATTTATACAAAAAGTGTAGCTGCCTTACCTTTGATTTAATTTACATACTTTATTTGCCTTCTGACAAGTTCTTCCCTTGCTTTTTTTTATTTATGTGCCAAAAATATGTCTTTTCAGATAAGTCAACTAAAACTTTAATGTATTGTATATTTTAAAACTACATAAAATGTTTTATGCATTTGCTAGTTTTTTCCCACAAGCATTTGTTAAAGGTGATGCTATATCAAGATTAGACATGTTTTACCACTGATAACAGCATAATGACATTGTATTTCTTAAATATTATGAGCAAATAGATGCGTTCTATTTTAAAGCCTAGGCTGACATTTCGGTTGAGTTATCAAGCATTAAAAAAAAAAAAAAGAAGGAAGAAAAGGAAAAAAAAAGCCCTTTATTACCCGAAGGTTAAAACTTTGGCTGCCTTCGTTTTTTAAATATAAGAATTCAGGCCCACACCCTGAGAAAGCATTTGATGCATTTACTTTAAGTATGTGAAAGATGTGAGCGACATAATTATTTTTCCATTCAAATGTGGAAAACAATAGAAGTTTCCCATATGTAGTTCATAGGCTGTAACTCACATCACTCAGCACTAAAGCAATAAGCAGTAGAGTGTTGATACAAAGAGCTCCAACTCTGGAAATATCAGCTTAACCCTTGCCGGTCTTTTCCTGCACTTTGCTACTGTAAACACGGTTTGAATTTACATACGCCACCATTCATATTCTTGTGAGTTCATAACATAAATAATGCAGAAAATCTCATTCACTTCCCTAAATTATGCTAGTCATTACAGATGATTCATGTAAGTATTAATCTCTTGGATGTGGCAGAAAACTAGGGAGGAGAAACTACCTATCATATCATTTGCAGTTAAGAACCTGCTACATATCTCTAAGCTTTGCTTGAACTGCTTGCAGTAATTGGGTGTGCATCTTTTCACTCTCCTGTTATCCAATTGGCAATATGGGTTTCTCTCTGATTTCCTCCTGCTAGAAAATAAAATTTGCTGGAAATATGCTAAAGTAAGAACATGCCCGGGGCCAGGATGGTGTCCTGCTGCATCGCGGCAACATGAAAGCTTGAGGGAAACATCTACAAATCTCTATTTGTTTTATCAGGATTGTGTGACGAGGGAATAGACTGGGCAAGCAAATGCTTAAGTATTTGTCTCCTAAGAAAATTTTAGTGTAAATTGATTTATGTCTCTGAAGGCCAGGCCTGAAAATTCTGGCTGCCTCTTACCTTGGAAAAACTAGGCACAACAGATTCAAATGCTTTCAGAACTAGCTTTTTAATTCTGCGTTTTTTGGTGGGAACCACACTGAGATGTTGATCATTGACAGATTTCTATACGTTTCTGCAACTTTTGCTTTCTCCTTTATCCCTTTAACACACATGATGTTCCTCTGAGTTCCGGCACCTTTTCACCTTCCTGGAAAAAAGGGGCTAAGAGCAGATTACTGAATTCAAGCAGTTGGGTATCACATAAATAAGGGGTTAGAGCTGTAACCTTTCAGTTTGTCCCTGTGAGCAAACTTGGGCATGGTGTTCTCCAGGATAGGCCAACTGGCCACCGACTGAAGAAATTAACTGTTGAAACCGTTGATGCAGTTTGTATTTTGACAGTGCTCTAATCTTGCTGCAGTCTTAGTGGTTGTGCATGTTCTTGGTCCTCCATCTTTCTTGAACCAATGCAGTCCTTGGCAGGGAGCAGGTTGTCCTGCGTGATGGCCAGACTCCAAAGGGCGCAGGGGACAGAAGAAGGAGCAAGGAGCAGTGAGGAGAAAATATGTAATTGGGCACTTATTTTCAGATTCAGAAAAGCAGAGAAAGCCCCACACTAGAAAATATATTGCAGTCATTAGTCACAATATTAGGAGTTGGACATTTATACCTGATGTTGATTAATAGTCGATGGATAGATATAATGTATTTTAAAAGGCTTTAATTTATTTTTTTTTTTTAAATGGTAGTGTCATAAAAACATTTGGGTTTCATTTTGGTTTTGTTCTTTGGTTGTTTTTGGTTTTGTTTTGTTTTATCTTTTTTTTTTTTTTTAAATAGCAATATTAAACTATATACTCTTTAAAATCGGTCTTTAATCCCACTTCTTGTGCAGTGATTTTGTAATACTGACCATCCGTTACATTCCAGACTCCCCGTTAGCTCAGGACTATGCCAGCTTCTAGCTAGAAGATGAAAGAATGTGAAAGTGGGGATTATTATAAAAAGACATGTCATTCATACTGCTATAAATACTATAGTGAAGACACAGACATGTAAGACGGGTCGTTTCTGGGGGGTTTGTCATTGCTTAGAGAAAAAGCTCATAACGTGCCCATTATCACAAAAGACCTTCAGGAATGGCTTGTTCCTAGGAACTGAGCTACTGTACAGATAGCACACAGCTTTTCAGGTTGATACCAGCGTTGTGTTTAAAAAATTCACGGCTCAAATATCCTGAGTATCTGAATACTTTGTGTCACAGAATAAAGACGTGGATTGTGGTTTTTGTTTAAGCTAATTCATGATATTTTCTTGTGACACCGTGTTCAGACTTGAAAGCCCTAAAGTTTATTTGCAAGAGGTTTTAGCTTAATTTTATGGATTATATGGTATTCTGTACTAGGAAGTTTTAAAAGATACAAAAGAAAAAACCTTGCTCAAATGTAGAAGTTATTTTTGCTGTAACGTATGTCATGATTTTTAAACATTCAGGCCTTTAAACTTTTTTTTTTTTATAGTGTATGTTCTTGCCAATCCCAGCACAGTTCTACAAAGTAAAATATTTGGCAGTGAATTCATATTAACAGATGGAACAAGAAATTAACACGTTTTTGCTTCGCTAATTCACAGTTCTTTTAATACGCTAATTCTAAATCACCTGTTCTGACTTTGACAGGCTACAGACACCTGTTTGGGGTAATATTCCACAGCTAATTATTACATGAGAAACTCACTCTCCAACAAAAGGGTTTCTGTGTGAAATTGTCATAGTTAACAAATTAGTAATACCAACTTTATACAAAAATAGCTTGCAGTTTTAATTTACATGTACTTAACCTTGCCTGAATTGCTGGGAGCGGTGGGATTGCATGGGGGGCAGCCTTTCCCCCCTGACACACCGGTGAGCTGGTGCCTCCAGCCAGTATCCACCACAGTCATGAAGTTCCCCATGTAAGTCCTGGTCCTCAGAGCCCAGTCAGTGCTACTGGACTGTGAGGAGCACTGTGCTTCTCACAAAAAAAAAAAAAACCAAGAGAAGAGCGTGAGACGTTTCTTCTCAGGAGAAAGCTTGAAGTAATTTCCATCTCCCTGGTGTTGGTGCAGTTTAGAGGCAGAGTAAAAAAAAAAAAAAGAAAAAAAAAAAGTCTTTTTTTTTTTTTTTAAATAATAGCCCTACTGCAACATAAAGATGTTACAGTGCTGTTGCACTTTGAGGTTTTGCTATTTACCTCCATAAATTTGATATAGCAGTTTAGAACTGAGCTTCATTGTAGAATGTAATGTTTAAATATTGCCCCAAAAGCTGGCAGTGGATAATTTGATCCTATATCATTGAAAGTGTGAGTTGGGTGTTTTTTTTATTGTATCTGTGCCTGTAAGAAAAAAAAAAAAACCACAACCAAAAAAACATGTTTTGTGGTTGCCTTTGTAGAAGTTTATTACACTTTTGTTATAATGAGTCATTATGTTTGTATAGGAAAGGGGGAAGGGAGGAGAAGAGAAGCTATTCCACCTCACTGCTCTTCTCTTCTCTTCCACTCTTGACATAAAAGAGATGATACAGCCCTCATCCTCTGTCCCAGCTGTGCACCAGTGTGGAGGCCAAGTAGAGCCTGTGGCAGTAACAACTTTATGATAATGGTAAAAAACCCAAATCTGGCTTGGGAATGAGGTGATAAGCAAGGTTGCTCAGTGCAAGAGGATGAGAAAAAGTGTTCAGTATGTGAGGGAAAGGGTAGAGAGTGTCTGGACACAAGTGTCTCTTACTGCAAACTACAACAGCTTTCAAAGTAGCACTGGTACTACCAGGACCTCTTTATTTCTCATCACCTTGAACTCTTAAGTCACAAAAATAATTATAAGTCCTTTGCTCATCATGCTTTGAACCTTCCTTAACTCATCTCCAATTGTTTCATCAGAAGCTTTTGGATGGCGATGATAACCTGGTGAATCTCTTCCCTTTTGTTCTCTCTGCTTTGGATTCTTCCTTTCTTTTCTTCTGTCTTTTCCCTCCCTTTACATCTACTCCTCCTTCTTTTTTTATAATGTTGAAGTGTCTTGTCAGATAATCTATTGCAATCTGTGATACAAATCACACAGCCTTAAAAATATCATCACTACGTTGAGCCTAATGAAAATGGGGAAAGTTTAAAACTGGTCACCATTAACCATCTTCACTCAGGTGTGCTTTATTCAGGCATCTAAGGCAGTAAGAGTTTCTACTGAACCCGGTGGACTCAGATATCTGGTCTACTCATTGCCATTCCCAAGGACCTGGAGACTCTGGAGTGGCACGTTATTTTGCTGACAACCCAAGCTGTCTTTACTTTTCCTTTTCCCTGAGGAAAATAAGTGGAATCTATCCTAAAATTGTTTCATATTTGTACCCACACCTGCTTTATAGCTTTCACCAAGAATGTAAATATATGAAGTGGTTGGCAAGTCAGAAAATGTTAAACAATCCTGGAGAAATATAGTACAGATTTACCAGTTATTCCAATGAGGTTATGCAAGTACTTTTGGTAAAGGCAATGTAAGCAGTCCATGATCTCTCTGTCTGCTGAGTCAAATTAAGTTCATTTATTCTCACTGCATTAGTTCTTGCTCTTCAGAAAATTGACTAAAACTATGCTGTCCGCGACGTGGTACCTGGGGTGAGGGCGGATTCTGCAATCAGGTAATTCTTGTACTTAGTAATTGTATATCTAACTAGTTTTACAGGTGTAACTCTCAGCAAAAATGCCATGTAGCGTCTCAAAGTCCCTTTAGTGATAGCTGTAACAACCTTTGTAAGTACGCAGACACTGAAGTCTCAGACTCAGTGCTGCATGGTGTTCGTATGACTCTTTTTAAAAAAAGCAAGTTAAATTATCCATTTGTAGTAATCTTCCACAGCTTGTCAAATAGAGGAGGGAGATTATCTATCGTGCAATTCCCTTTCTGCTTTCTGTAGGACAAAAATGATTCTAAACCCTGTACCCTCTGTGAACTAAGATACCCCGCTAATTTTTTAAGTGAAGCGTAAGATACTCCTTCCTACCACCAAAACTATGCTTAGGGTGTGCAGGAGATGGGTAGAGTTAAGGCTGGCACCTGCACTTGGGGGAGCTTTTTGGTTTTTTGACTGTATTTGCATGAATAGTATTTTGTTGCTAATGTCTGTGTCCTTAAATGACTCTTCCTTAGTGTGTGACAGTAGTTTTCAGTTGTAGTTTTCTGCATGCTGCTTTGTAAGACTTTGTTATTGCTTTAATCAGTTTCATTACACCTCGGTGTCTAGATCCTCTCCTTGTCAAAATATCATAGTAAGGCATTAACCATGGAATGATGATATGAATCTTAAGGCAGTAGGATCTGGCATTGATGCCGAGGGATTTCTGCTCTTCTACTTGTGTACTCGCACGTTCCTGTCTTTTTCTTTTGGTTATTTATGCCTGACCCAAGCAGAACTCCAGCTAGCTAAGGCCATGTAAGAGAATTTGCCTCTTCCATTTACAATGGATTTCTCCAGAGTCATAATCAGCACATTTTGTCTGTTATTACTTTTCTGACTCCGGAAAGTGACCGGACGCAAACCAGGGTGAAAATAAGTGCCAATGAGCAGCACCTCATGAGGGATGCCTTTGCCCACTGTGGCTGGAAAAGAGCAACCAAGCTGGTTGCTATACACAGTGATTGATCCCCTCTCCTTCGATGGTTACGTGATAGATAAGGGAAATAGTCAAGTCTGGAAGAAGCTATTTTGTGCTCCTATTAACTGGAGGATTTTCAGCAGATGTCTTAATAGTTGGAAATCAGCAATAGTATGTGGATTTATTTGTATGCCATCTGAACCATTTGACTTGCCAGATGCATGTTGTTTAATAGCCTTTTGTACATCATTTTCAGAAGATAGTTCAGTGAGATTTTCTTTCATTGTGTGAAATAACCCGTTTGGTGGATAGCATTTCCTATTGTTAGAATGTGTGTTGAAGAGACTAATCGGGTGCAGTCGTTGCAGAGAAAAGAGAATATGCAAAACGCTAGTCCATGCATTGAGAGGCACAATAGAAACTTGTGATGAAGTCATCCTTTATATCTTTCTTGAACATCACACATTTCTCTGCTTTTTGGATGTCTTGTGGTTGGCAGTGATCTTTTGTTTAGGTTCTTAAAAGCCACTTTACTGCTTCAGTGTTTGGATTGTTTCAGTCATTCCTATCTTGTTACTGTCAACATTATCATACGCTAATATGTATTAAATTATTTGCAGACATTTCAGTCTTCTACCTTAAAGTGAAGATAGTTTCAGCTATCTGTTTTTCTTGCATTAAAGCATATTCGAAAAGATAAATGAAATCTTAGTTCTTACGCTGCCTTGTATCATACAGTCCCTGCCAATCACCGTGTGATTTGCTGAATGTAAAATACAAGTATTCATTGATTAATCCCTAAGAACAAGTTTGGTTTATTGATTTTTACTTTGATTATCCCTCAGTACCTCAATGACATATATAAATACCTCTGGTCATTTGGCTATATGAGTGTTTAAAACATAATATTGTTGTATTTGCTGTACAACATGAATGGTGATTCATTCAGAATTGTTCACCGATTTCAGTGGAAATTCCTGTCGTGATGCATTAGATTCTGGGAATGAGTCTTTGTATAGCAGAGATAGTGAACAGCAAGGCAAAGAGCCTGAATGTTGTCAGATTAGGCTGATACTAAGATTTCGTTAAATTATTGTGTTGATAAATTGAGGCCAAATACTCCGACAGGACTATTTTTATACACAAAGGTATTAAACAGAATCCATGAAAAAGAGTGGCCAAGTAAGGATCATCCAGGTTTTTGGAAATTCCACTATGGAGGTAGATTTCAGCCACATTTTAACAAAAAAAAATCTTCCAGGGGAACAAGATTATCAAATTGAAGGTGCCTCGTTGTTCCAGTCATTGAAGAAAACTGCAGTCTACCAGTGACAAAGGTCCCATTTGAATCTAGATGCAGGAATGTGTAGGATGTACATTCAGCAACTCCAGCCACCAGATGGTAGACTCTGCTTACTGGTTAAGTCAGCTCTAGTGTCTGGTCACCAGTTGGCAGAAACAGCAGTAGACAAATTACATCACCTTAGAATCACAAAGCACAGTATCACCCCTGTATTTTGATACAAGTGTAACCCTTCTTTTGAATTTCTGTTAACACACAAAAAATGACCGAATCCCTGTCAATATTACAGAGCATCTATAAATATTCTCAGATGTAGACCGAGAAGGAAAGTATATTTTTATTAGGCTGTTTATTATGTGAGTGGAATTAGCAAGAGACAGTTGGTGTAGAAAATTAATGAACTAGAGTTTCATGGCTGGAATTTACTCCAACTTGCCTTATGTTACCAGTAAAATTTGTTTGGGGAACCTCAACATACTCTTTAGGAGACATTTGTCCATTTTGCCAAATGATCATACAACTGAGCACATTCTGATGGCATTCTCTGCTATATTTTAAATTTTCCTTTCATTGTGTAGAAACAAAATATAGTGACAGAACACAAATGTTTGCATTTATAGAAGAAATTTTTGTCAAAGCCTATGAATCATTTACATGTGTGGGAGATACCTCTATATGGTCTAGAGGCATACCAAATATTTTAAAAGAGCCAACGAGGACTAATTGGACAAAATCTCAATGATTTTGTGCCTGGTAAGGTATGAACTGTAAAAGACAGCTGAAAGCATTGGGCTTTGCAAAAAGAATGAAAACCATCTGTCAGAAATTCTTTCCACAGATTATACTCGGTCCAGCTATTAATTAAGTGATTTTGCATTACTACTTTCAACAGAGCAGATCCTTCATTATTGGGAGCAAACCAGAGGTACGCATATGACCTTCCATGTCAAAGAAATATGGTTGTAGACCATCTCCTAGCAGTGAACGAAGGAAAGACATAGAAGGGTCATGCCCTATACAGGAATATATTTATCTCAAAAGCAAAGTTGCCATGTTGCAACCGTGATGGATTTTACTTTACAACCTCCGAGGCTGCAAAGGGTCATGTTTGATACTCAGGTGTGCGCTGTCACCTCCAGCGCCATGAGAACTGGTGTGGTCAGACGTTGGTGTCCTTCAGAGCTACCCGAGAGAAGTGTGGCTGTTAACCACAGGCATCCTGCTTGAGTTTGCCAGTGGGTTTTCGGCTGAGTGTCTGACACACCAGTTGCCAAGAGACTGATCCAAGTCTCATTTAAATGAATGGGACTTTTCTATTGCATTTGGTAAGCTTCAGTTCTGGCCTCATTTGCTGCAGTACCACTAGCCTGAGTGCCATCCTCACTTGAAACGCGCTACATTGTGACTGTCCTCTGGACTCCTGATGGACCTTTGTAGGTGGAAGATGGAGAATGAATTGATGATAGAAAAGCAGGGATGTTTTCTTGTTCTTTGTTGTTTCTCATACTAATGGATGGACTATCTCTAATCACCCAGATTACAACATCTAGTTGTAAATGAGGTTTTCCAACAGCATTGATACTTATTCACCCGTTGACATTACTTTGTGTGTTATGTAGCAATATTCTTCTCTCAGCCTTCATTCTCCCTTGCTCTGAGGCAGATGATGTGGTGAACGGCAATTTTCCTGGTGAACTACGCAATAAAGGCTTGCCAGTTTCCTAGGAGAGAGAACTTTAATACTCCTTAATTGTTATAATGGACTCAGAATATTTGCAATTAACAGGTTCAGTGGAAGGCAAGCATCCTTATATATCTTCGCTTATACTCTTTAGTTCTGATCTTTCAGCGTCCCATTGTACCTCATGCAGTCCTATGCTATTTTGTCTTCCAGTTCACTGAACAAATGAGCTCTGTCCTAGAGCCAAAATCTGAAAGTACCAAGTGTAGATCTCTGGAGTAGGCCCCTGACTCAGAGGAATAAAATACCGAGGTTCACCTAATCTTCTTTGGCGTGAAAAATTCAGCTGGACATCTCATAACAAAATGCCTGTTATGACCTCTGGTACTTTCTTCTCAAGTCAGACAACTTCATATAAGTCCATCTTGTAATAAGTTGCTTTTTCTGCTTCTTACTCGGCCTATTCCAGGAAGCATTATCCAGAGCTGTACAAAGTCAAATGACTGATTTGTTCAAAGCTAATTGAAAATTCTCAGACCTATTAAAAAAATCTGCTCGGGTTTTTAGTTGAGCTTTTTGTTGAATCCATATTTTTTCAGCATTAAACCTAAGAATCAGAATGTCTGTAACTTAAGTTATAATCAACAGTTGCAGTGTGGAGTGTGCAGGGTGATGCCTTATCACCACGATGCTTTGAACCTGTGGAGGGAGTGCAAATGGAGAGTGCTATGTGGTCACTCTAGATCATTTTCCCCCAAGACTAATCAAGGAGCTACATAATAATGTGGAGAAATTAAGCTAGTTTTAAGTGTTTCAGCTGACTTTCTGGAGGCAGCAGCAATTCCTTGCTGCTATGACTGAATCTCCTTAGGTATCCAAGCTTGCTCATGTGTTGCTATAATATGTACATATAGATAGATGTATATAACTGGAGTGAGTACATAGGAGGGCAACGAAGCTGGTGAAGGGCCTGGGGCATAAATCTTCTGAGGAGCGATCAAGAGAGTTGGGACTGTTTAGTTTGAGGAAGAGGAAGCTGAGGGGAGACCTCATCACTCTCTACAACTGCTTAAAAGGGTATGGTAGAGAGGTTGGCACTGGTCTCTTCTTACAGGTAATTAGCGATAGAACAAGAGGGAATGGCTGCAAGCTGCAGCAGGGTAGGGTTAGGCTGGACATTAGAAAAAAAATTTTCACAGAAAGAATGGCCAGTCACTGGAATGGGCTGCCCAGGAAGGTGGTAGAGTCGCCATCCCTGAAGGTGTTTCAGAGTCAATTAGATGTGGTGTTGGGGCATACGGTGTAGGGGAGAACTTTGTAGAGCAGGGCTGATGGTTGGACTCGATGATCCCAAGGATCTTTCCCAACCTGAATGATTCAATGATTCTATAATGAGGATGTTCCTCATATAATGATCCACAAAGTGGATGAAATATTTGGGCAGAGTAGAAGTCCCTCTTTCAGAGGACTCCGTCTTTCATAGACTATGGAGATGCAAAATTTTGACATAAGACCTCTTCCTGTAGCAATCCCTTTTCCTGCATCATTGCACTAATGGCAAGCTCTACTCATACCTCAAGCCTTTAATGTTAATAAAAGCGCACAGGGACTTGAGTTTAAATATGTGTGGGCAAATTCCCTTACACACAGCAACTTCATATATTTGGTTTCTTTCTTGTTTGTAGAATATTTGTGTATATCACTGTACCCTGGAAGACTGTTAAAAGAGTCTGTCTTTGCTGTGTGATCCACCTATAGTAAATGATTCATTTAAGTAAATTTGTTGCTAGCTCAAACACTTACAGTTTTCAAAACCACAACAGTGCCAAGAAAATGAGGGTGATTGAGATGACATATCAGACTGAGAAAAGACAACAAACAAATGTAAATAACGATTGGTTAATCTGGGATATTTTTTTCCCATTTTCTTTTGTAATTCAAGCTACATATACCTAAGTTACATTTATAAACGGGCATGACTGTTTCAATTTTCCTTTTAGAGTGTGTATCAATACATTGTATAAACATGAGTTTGTGAAGCCATTTAGTGCTCTGCCAAAGTAGCAGGGCATTAGGTTCTCATTCATTCATCTGAAAACAATTAGGAGAAAATGCCACTTATCTTAAATAGTATTTGTCAGATTTTCTTCATCAAACTTGGTAAATACATATCTTCTGACATTTTGATGTATAATCATCAGTCTAGGCTAAGCTTAAGTGACTAGGCTTTGGCCCGTGAATAGCTTTTGTTGCTGTGTGACATTAAAATGTTGTGTTGGGTTGTTGGTTGTTGATTTTTTTTTTTTAAGATATAATGAATATTCAAAATTAGAGTTATTCTCCATTGTACCCACAGTAGGTCAAGTGTCATGAGATCAAGAGAATACTTAGTATGCAATCTAGAGGTTTTATAAATGTTTCTGAATTGAATTTTTTGCATGGTATATCCTTTGGAACTTCTGTCAGTGAGAAAAGTGAATTGTCAATTTTCGTTTGAATGAACTGCTAGTTAAAATGGAGATATTTTAACTGTCTTTACAGATTCTTTGCATTCCCCCTGTTTTCCCTGAAAACTTCCTTTCAACTACCTATGGTATTACAGTTTTCCCATCCCCTAACTTTACGTGCTGCGCAGTCAGTGTGACCACCTGAAGACATGCAGACTTTCATTAAGTGATGATGGTACATGGGACACCTTTAGGCTTGTTGTCTGTAAGTTTTTGACATTCAAAATTTAGGATGATTTGCTACTATCTCTGTAGTGGCTCCTTCTTTAAAAGAGATGTAGGAGATGAGTTTGTAGTTTTGCCCTACAGTGATTAAATTATCTAATAAATGTGTTATAAAGCCATAGATTCTTGGTTCAGCCATTTGCCTATGATTTGCTTAGACTAACCTGTGGGTATGTAGGTCTGGGTTATCATTCACCTGCTCACCTAATTTTAGTCTTCAATCAAATACCTTAATGTCCTAATTCATAAGTAAAACTATGTAAATTGAAGCTAAATGGAAAGATGGATATAGATTATTTGATTTGGAAAGAAACATGAATTGAAGTAACAGGAATGGAGGTAGAACAGAGGAAATTACAGGATGGTAGCTATAGCTCACTACCATGTTTTTGTTCATTTTTAAGGGAGGAGCTGGGTTTCATTGTTTTCCATGTACTCATGGAGTCAGACTCATGGTGTCAGTTTCAACTTTCCTTTTTCCCTTTGTTGTATCCTGAAGGGGCTGGGAGGGAAATTTCTGGGAGGGAAATTGCAGCTGAGTCTGAAAAGTCTTTCTTGGCACATCAAGGAGCAACACAGGAGTGTTTTTGGAGGGTGTGAAGTAGCTGGTGTCCTGCAGGTCAGTGTGGGTCACGCTAGCCCTAAGCAAGTAAGTCTGGTAGCTCCAGGGAACATCAGGTTTACCCCGTGTTTGCAGAAGGATTATAGTACATGTGTGCAATAGACCTTGTGCTCCTGGAAAATGTAGAAAGGGTTTGTTCCCTGCTCAGAATAACCAGTCTACGTAGCCATGGTAGACGTTCTTGCGACTGTGAGATCCTCAAATTGCCTGCAGGAGAAGGGCTTCTAGGAGTCACCAGCCAACAAGAAAGTCTTGCTGATGGCCTGTGAACTGTGAGATAGATGTTGAAACCAAGCATTGATTTCCACTCCCTCCCCAAGCTCTTTCCAGCCAGCTGAACCCTGTGCTTGAGGATATTTTGTTCTTCAGGTGTGACATTGTGACCCTCTCCCCAAGGCAGCCCTCCTTCTAGTGGCTCTTGCCCAGTGCTTGTAGAGAACACAGTTATAAAAGACAGGACATAAGCACAGTTTTTCTTGTATTGAGGATAATTACCCAGAATAACAGGGTTTAGAACATTCAGGGTTGAGAAGGCTGTTTATCTGATTTAACTCACGAAGTTGTTACTTCATTATGAATCTGTCAGAAATTGGTGACTGCAAGACAGGCTACCCATGTTTTGGATTATTTTAGATAAGTTTTGTGAAAAGTAGGCATTTTCTGTATGTCCCCACATAAGTATACAGAGCTTCTCTGAGATAAGGTAAGCGTGGATGAGTAGAGTATAGTAATGAAGAGAAGTTTCAAAGACCAGATCCTACTTTCCTGACTCATTAGAAACAAGCAGTGAACTCAACTGCACCTTTGTTTTAATAAAGGCTAAAATAACAATGAGGGCTCTAGATTTTGTAAAAAAT
This sequence comes from Jacana jacana, assembly GCA_013400555.1. Taxonomy (NCBI): domain Eukaryota; kingdom Metazoa; phylum Chordata; class Aves; order Charadriiformes; family Jacanidae; genus Jacana; species Jacana jacana. The sequence continues at coordinate 239,237 of VZTM01036479.1, forward strand.
AAGACGGCTAATGCAGTATCTGGAGTCTGACCTCAGGTCTAAATTGTAATTCTAATGTTAATCATTATTAGACATATCTTCACACCTCATAAATCCAGTCACCCTGTTTCTACTATCCAGTGCAATATTTAAATAAAGAGCAGTTTCACAAAGACATGCATCACTATAGATTCTCTTTTTGCACTTTTTCAAATTATGTTGCTGCTTTATACAAACCACCTTTCATAAGCTGTCTGCCAGAAAGCTCTAAAAATAATAGCACAGACGCTTGCAACAACAAATTGGCTACCTCACTTTCAGTGAATCGAGTGTTCAAATGAAAAGGTTTTTGATTCCAAGTATTTGAGGCATACCTTGAACATGTTACCAGGCTCAGATGTACCGATTACAAAAATAAAATGGAAGATAAAGAAGTTGTTTACACTCATTGTGATTTCCAATTTTTAAAATAAAACGTATTGAAATGAAGGGTGAAAAAAGACAGTTTGACATGGTTAGTAATTGCACATAAAAAAAAACCTCTGTGGTTATTTTTATCTCAAAATTGTGCTTTCTACATCATCTGTATGGATGCATGCCCGTTCGTACATGTACTTGTGTTGTCTGCTTCATGTTTCAAGGGTTTGGGTTCATCCCATGTCCAAAAGCGAGCAAAAAGTGGCATGAACAGGGCAGAGCTCATCTCTGCGTATCTGGGTAAGGATTGAGTTCCTTCCTGGCTGCCTCCTCTCAGCTGGGATGCCCCTAATAACATCATAGCAGCACCACGTTCCTATGCTTTGCGGACAGCACTAGCTGCTCTCTTTTCTTTGTGGCTGAGAAGGAGCGGTTTCCTCTTTGTCATATTTTCCAAGCTAGAATAAATTTTGGAAAATTCAGATATTTGAGGGAGTTATGTGAACTCTGCTTATGGTGCCCTATACGTACTGCTTGTGTGAACAAGTAGTATTGCCACGGTCAGTGAAAATATTGGTGAATATTCTTACAAATGCAACTATTATACTCTGGCCTGTAAAGAAGGCAAAACTAAAAAAAAACTCCAAGAACACCTCTGCATAATACTATTTTTGGGTTTGGTCCAAACCTATGAAAACACCTAAGTACTTTTAGCTTTTTTTACTCATGGCTACTACATCCAGTTATCGAATTTCTCCAAGTGGGATGTGATGACATACTTATGTATTCATGAGATCATTTTTCATAAGCTTTTCACGTATGGTGTTTGCAAGCCACGCAGCCTGCTTTCCTCTGGGGACTAGAGAAAAGTACAGCTGAGAACTGAGCAGAACCATACAGTCTTTTTTTAAACATCCGTTTCTAAAACTGACTTTTTATAGTTTCCCTCAAACTTCTTGGGACAAGTTCTTCCCGCTCCTCCTATCGTAAGTGATAAAATGCAAATGTCAAACATTATTAGTTCTGTAGCATAAGTACTAATTTTTGGTTTTGCTAAGCAGTTTATATAGGAAAATCTGGAATGTTTCCAATCATCTTCACTATCATTTAGCCCTTAAAACCCAGAACAGACATTTAAACTGAAAAACATTATATCTTGTGTGCAGATGCACATGCAGCACCATCAGAAGATGAATAGTTGTAGTCTTGAACTGGCGTCGCTATCAAATAGACTCTGTATAATTAAATAAGAAGGCAGTTTAACAAAAAATTACATCTTGGGCACTCCTTTGTGAGTAAAGGAGTGAGCTGCAGAAGGAGAAAAGTCCACAAGTGATTAGCAGTTGATTTTCATGAGAAATTTCCAACACCTCTAATTTGATTTCTTTTTTTTTTCCCTGTTCTTTAATGAATACTTTCCTCAGTGATGTTGTTTGTTGTTTAAGATACCTCCCAGCATAATTTTTAATGTCATTACAATATGCAGGCTCTGCAGTTTGGCGAACTTAAAATACCAAACAGCTCATAAAAAACTGTGGCTCTTATGGCACTACAGATAGCAGCTTCTGTATTAGGTTTGTACTACTTTAATGCTGCCTTTTCTATATCTCAAGGCTGTTTCATGCAAATATTTAAGCTTAGGTATTCTCACAAACAAGCAGCCATAACATTTCAGTAACTTTGTTTTAAAAGAAAGACTTTTGAACATGCAGGAAATATTAGTACATCAAACAAAGTGAAAGACAAGGTAGTTTAACTTGTTGGTTTGTTTGCTGAAACTCTAAAGTAAATATACTGTAGCTAAAAGTGTTCCATTTTTATCTGCCTGCTGCAGTAATGGCTGTGTTACTTCAGGGCTTACACTTCAATAATTGATCAGGGTTTGTATAGCACCGGCTAAGAGCAAAAATAAGAGTGTTGCTTTGAACAAACTGCTGCAATGTTATAGCATTAGGCACAGAAACAAGATTCTGGAAATATAGATATATAAAAAACAGGAAAAAGATGGATAAGTTGGAGTGGTAAATACTGCTTCAGGCTAGAAAGTAATGAGAATTTTTCCATAGAGAGTTTTGACCTGCTATTCAAAAATTGTTTCTTGTCTTAATAAATCCTAAAAGTGTAATTTACTTGCAAAAGGGAAAGAACAAAGGCACCAAAATTCTTTTGATAACAACACTTGTTAAGGTTGATAAGTTGGGTTTCAAATGTGTGAAGAAAAATGTGTGACAGTTTGTTTTAAGGTGACAACCTAAGTGTTCAGATACTTCCATCTTGTGCTGTTTATAAAGCAGTACACTAGTAAATGCTTTACACAT
>VZTM01036481.1:11512-27016 GCA_013400555.1 Jacana jacana
CTTTTTGCTATAAAGTTCTGGCTTAAAATTATGACTAGCACAATTTTCAAAAATAACCCACCTTGATCTAACAGTCAGAAACATCCACTAGTAGAATGGCCTCTTCTAAAATGCAGCAAGTCTTGATTACAAAACATGTTTGAATTTAGCTAACCTCACAAATAAATAGAGTTGAAAAGTTTCAGGAAGTCCTATGAAAATATGTCTAAAGGCAAAAACAACAGAAGCTTTTATTTTGAGATTGTGTAGACTAATCCTATTTGGTGTGGGAAGAAAAGGAAAACTTACACGATGTGATATATAAAATTATGAATGATATAGACTAAATTCTATTAACCCTTTTCAGTACCAGAAGGAAAAGACTACATTCAAAATTAAAATGCAACATAGTAAAATGAGATGTTCTACTTCATACAATATGCAAATAGACTGTGGAACTCAGCACTATATGAATAGCATTCAAGCAAATAAAATTCTAGGATTTAAAATAGTATTTATGCAAAGACTATTATCTCTTTACAAGATTAAAATGAAAGAGAATATGAAACATACTATTTCAGTGTATCGAGTGAGCAGGACATTTTTTTCCATTTATGCTTTTTTCTTTCCAGTGCTAAGGTAACTATGTGAGGTTTCTATTTAAAGCTTAGTTAGAATCTTTTGATATCCTAATTGCATATAGATTTATTTTTTGTGTGTATGCCAAAAAAAGATCCCAGAAGTAACACTGAATTCTCATTTCATTAATACAAAAGAAGAAAGATGTGTGTTTTTTGCTAAAACAGATAATCATATGGAGGGAGGAATATTGCAGATGAAGATGATATTTCCCAGCAATTAAATAAATACATGATTAAGTGATAAGAGGGGACTTGGCATACTCAGGCAGATACCAACGGAAGAATGCAGCAAAGCACAAAATGTCTGATAGTCATTGAAGTTATTTGGTGTTTATCACAGAAGGGAAGGACCAGAAGACCTTTCCAGCTTGACTCTGATCACTGAAATGAATTAGATCACTGAAATGAATTAGTTGACTCTTACTGTGGATTCATGAGGCTTCATGATTCTCAAGGAAGAAAAGACATCACAACAGAGACTAGAAGCTTAAAGAGAGCAAATTTAAAACTCCAAGGATTGGTTTGTTAGATTATAACAGGCAAATCTAAATCTTGAGAAAAGGGAGGCTCAGGAGAGTTCAGAATTCCTTAATGACATTATATTGAGGACACATTAATATTTTTCAATGCAGAAAGTTGGATCAGAGGTTTAACATATAACCACTATGGCTGGATCACAAGCTTTTCAATGCTCACATATGTAGGCACAAAAATGGAAAAACACAAAGCTTTCTGCAGATACCTAGGGACATAAATCACATTAATGAAACATTCTTTAATTCTAAGGGTACAAAAGCACAAATGTTTCTGTTTCTGACACAAATGTGTTTTACTGTTGCAGTAGACAACTTTCTTTTCCCTGTGAAGTGATACTGTGAACAGCAGAATTTTTCTCTTAAGTTTTCAATCTTAGATTTCCTTCTTTGGGCCAGGCTAGGACTAAAACTAATGCATTTTTCTGTCAAAAGAAAATTCAAATTATGCTTCTAGTAATTTGCTTTATTGTAAAGTGAATGGAAAAGTATTCCCTTTGCTTTTCAATTTTATGCCAGGTAATGCATGGTGGGAATAATTTGAAAGGCTTGAAAACTCTTATCTTCTGTTGCATAGAAAAATGTATTCCAGTAGAACAAAGATATCAAGGCCTGGATTAGGAAGCTCAGATTTTAATGTAGTCAAAATGAATTCTTTTTCCCACACACAGCAGTAGTGTAATTGACAGATGATTATATGTCAGCCTTCGCCAAGAATATTGCTAAGCACTTTACGCCTGGCAAACTGTGTGTTACATTGTGATTGGTAGAAAAAACTATAATTTTCTCTTGGGGAAAGGCCAACCCTGTATCAACTCAAAGGTTACACCATACTTTTTCCACCACAAAATTCCAGCTGCACACACTGGACGTGCTCCTAAAAAGATGGATTTTATTTATTTTTAATAGAATTGAAAAATCATTTAAGAAAAAAACAATAGCATACCAAACTTGGCTTCCCAACTGTTGACATCTTTGGAGTTAAAAGATGCCCTTAGCTTCACCTCTGGATTTCAACTCACATGTGAGTTATACAATCAATGGTAGTATTTAATTTTCAATGGGTTTTAGCAAGTCATATTCTGTGCCCCTGGAGCCCTTTCCCTTCATTGTCTCTGAGTTTGACATAAACTTCCTGTTGTGCAGCCAAAATATGAATACTCAGAAATGCTTTTGGTTAAATACTGTTGTAATTATTTTCTTTGGTCTAACAGGATACTTGTGATTATGAAAGCTTTATATGAAGTGTGAACCACTGGAGATAATTATTGATTAAACATTGCCAAATTATGTTTGTAATGTAAGGTCATATATACAGATATGCAAAAAAGAAATTGCTGAAATTTATTTTATGAGAAGCTAGTATTTTTAAATAGTCAGTTTTACAAAGTTATTCTCAAATGGGTCAGCACCTCTTCCTTCCAAAAGAAGTTATTTAATGCAAATATTAATGAATACTTTTTGATCACCCTTCATAGGTTTTTGTCAATGACGTTTTCACATTTCTCTCTGGTTAGTGTAGGAATGGTTTGAGGGCTTTCTAAGAGGTAAACATTGTTCACCATCATATACACAGACAGGCTGATGAATCTTTTGATATTTTTAATTCAAATTAAAGACATCATTTAAGTGAAGTGCTAATTGTGTACCTTGACCAATTTGACACTGCAAGTCCAGTGGGAGTTGCATCCAATCTGCTATTGAACAGCTGGATGCCATCTTGTTCTCTGACATCTGAGCTGAAAATGCACTGCTGTTAGGTGAACCAATTTCTTCTACTTGAATGACAAACCATATAACTGATACTAAATACAAAGATATTTTTTGGGCTGTAGAAGCAAAAAGGGAGAACCATAGGAGGGTACAGTTAATTACAAAAACAAATTAACTGACCATTTCTGGCCTACATTTCTTGTACACCCGATTAGTTATTTTTCACTGATCTAAATAATTAGATAGCAATTATGCATATAATCAAACATAAGTAATTTGCTGTCTCACTAAAAAGAGAGAGCATCCAAGATCCCATGATACTTTGAATGCTAATCCTTTTCTTTAAAGTAAATGAAACAGTCTCTTTACTGTCAGTTGTAGTCCTTTAGGACAAATATTTTATGTACTTTGTGTAGAAAAGTAATCAAAAATGCCTGCATGATGAAATGTGCTGCTTTGAAAGATTATTTCTGGAATAGTAGTGCAAAAAACTCTTTGGAGACCAAGTTGGTAAAGCAATTCCTTTTTAACGAAAGGATATCTTTTCCCAAAGTGCACCCACATTCTGATTATGATCAGAAGGTGTGTTTGACTGTATAGAGTCCAGACTCATAAGTTATTAAAAGAACAAGCATAAATAAGTAACTTTTTTTGTAGACACACTGCAGGTGCTTAATTAGGATTGAAGTTATCTCTGGGGTGGCAGTACCTTTCTATATATCCTAAATGAGATTTATTACCAGAACCTCATGCATTCGAATGCAAGAAATACTGGGTAGCGACCTAAGCTGTGAGTACTGCAAAGGAAGCTCAGTAATGAAGCCTGACAATGAGGCTCTAATCATTACTTTCATGGCAATTATGCAGTGTATTGAGCAGGACTTCAACTCCTAGAGAAAGATGGACAATGAATCCCAATTTTTGACCTGCCTTTTAAGACATTCTAAGCTAAGATAATTTAATTGGGATCACATAATTACTCAAAAGGCAATCTCAAGTGCATTATCATCCTCCTGTGTTAGCCCTGCATACCTTGTTATCCTGTTAGAGTTTGTCAAAAAATTGTCACAGGAGACTGAATCTTACAGAGGATAATAACCCTACTGCTGCTTCTTCAAGCCTCAAACCTGAGTTCTGAAATAATGAGAGGGCTCTGCTGCTGGGAACAGCGTTTTTCATTTGTTTGGGATATTTTTTTAAGCTAGACCACCCAGTCACATCTGTCATAGTGGGGGCAGGTATTTGGAAAAAAACAAAAATTCAAACAGTGGAGTCTTCATGGGTTTTGTTCACTGATTTATTATGCACTATTTGCAGAGATGTATAGCAGCCCCTTGCTTGCTAGGTTATATATATTCCTAATGATCACTTTCCATCCCTTTAGAAAAGAAAAAACATGGAAATAATACTTTTTAGGATAACATCTCATCTGCTTTTTACAGAAAGTTTACAAGTAGAATATATTCTGATTTTCTTTTCCATTTTGTTTAAACCCAAAATTAAGTTGCAATATATGTCCTGGTGTTACTGTTCGTCCCATTTGTTAGCAAAGAGAAGGCAGCAAATGAGCATTACTGACCAAATTACGTATTTACTTTGCTATTCATGTCCACTCCCAAAGCTTTTAAATTCTACCAAAATGTAAGAATTCAAAGGATCAGATAAGGTAAATGTCTGTTTTTCTTCCAAAAAAAACGTGGCTTTTTATGTCAAAAAGTAAAATAAGGCTAATAAAATTCTCCTGTCACTGCCATTGATATTTGGATTGGAAGTTTCACAATCCACCAGGACATTGTGATTGCCAGTCTTTTCTGCATTTCTTTTTACTTTGTCATCATTCACCTCTCCAAGGACTACTGCAGCCCTACCTGAACTACTCCCACCCCTATTTCCAGAAGCCATAGGTAACCTTGTTTCATCTGTACAGATACTGTAAATTCTAACACTGCTCCACAGCTAGAAGTCACTGTGAACTCTTGAATTTTACCTGCAAGTTCATTGTTTTGCATTATTTTGCCAGGCTACACAAAGTTCTGTACCCATGAATGGTGTGGGATTGAGAAAGAAGTATCACCTGTCATTTTACCTAATTTTCTGATTGATGCTTTTGAAATCAGCTAAAAAAGAGACAAGCTATTTCTGACAGCAAATTTGGCTTGCACAGGGATCAATTTATAACCAGATCAGTCACTACTGCAAGTGCTTCCAGCAGCTCTCGTATCTTTCTACTTGAAGTGCTTCCATTTGGAATTGCTATGGAAAGATTTTCTCCCTCTACACTTCTATCACAAATGTCAATTTGGTACCAGATTTTAAGGAAAACTAAATAAGCATAGGGCAATTTGAAAAAGACAGCATTGTTGTGTTTCTTAAAATATTTCAAATAGAACCCCATGAGTATTCAGGAATAGGTACAGAGCAGGTTTAATGTGCTGACTGGTCATAGCTTTATGACCCATAATTGAGTGTGGACCTATACTGACAAGACTAGTTCAGCATACTATATGCTAAAAGAAGAGTGAAATGCAGTTTTGGTAGACTGCCCCATCCTTCATGATGTCATGCATCCTGCATGACATCTTTGCCTCTAGATTGGAGAGACATGGATTTGTCAGATGACTCACTTGATGGATAAAGAATTGGCTGGATGGCTGCACTCAAAGAGTTGCAGTAAACAGCTCGATGTCCAAATGGTCAGCAGTGATGAGTGGCATTCCTCAGGGCTTGGTACTGGGACCAGTGCTATTCAACATCTTTGTTGGCAACATGGACAGTGGATATGAGAGCACCCTCAGCAAGCTTGCTGACAACACTAAGCTGTGTGGCACAGTTGACATTGTGGAGGCAAGGGGTGCCATCCAGAGGGACCATGACAGGCCTGAGAGGTGGACCCCTGTGAACCTCAGGAAATTTAACAAGGCCAAGTACAGGGTCATGCACATGGGTCGGGGCAATCTCAGGCACAAATACAGGCTGGATGGAGAATAGATTAAGGACAGCCCTGGGGAGACAGACTTGGTGATGTTGTTAATGAGAAGCTCAACATGAGCTGGCAATGTGTGCTGGCAGCCCAGAAAGCTAACCGCATCCTGGGCTGCATCAAAAGAAGCACAACCAGCAGGTTGACGGATGTTATTCTGTCTCTCGGCTCCCCTATGGTGAGACCCCACTTGGAGTACTGGAGTCCTCAGCACAGGAAAGACATGGACCTGTTGGAGTGGATCCAGAGGAGGGCCACTAAGATGATCAGAGTGCTGGAACATCTCTCCTATGTAGATGGGCTGAGAGTGTTGTGGTTGTTCAGCCTGGAGAGGAAGGCACTTATAGCAGTCTTTCAGTACTTAAAAGGGGCCTACAGAAAAGGTAGAGAGGGACTCTGTCAGGGAGTGTAGCAATAGGACAAGGGGTAGAGGTTTTAAATTGAAAGAGGGAAGATTTAGACTAGATACTGACATTATTTACTCTGAGGGTGGTGAGATATTAGAACAGGTTGCTCAAAGAAGTTGTGGATGCCCCATCCATTGTAGTGTTCAAGGCCAGGCTGGATGGAGCTTTGAGCAACTTGCTCTAGTGGGAGGTGTCCCTGACCATGGCAGGGGGGTTGGAGCTCGGTGATCTTCAATATCCCTTCCAACTCTAACCATTCTATGATTCTAAGTACAACATAACTGAATCTATCCTTGCTACACATCAAGGGAAGATGCTCAGTGTATTTTCGTGACTTGATGTGATGGAGAAATTTTGGCAGAATTTAAGGGCAGAACTGCTGAAGTATAAATGACATGTGAGTCATGATAGCATTGTTAGTGTGGTGAGAAGCAATTAAGATATCTAGATGCAGATGGGCTTATGTGCCTTGGAAATAGCCATGGCTTCATCCTGTTTGGAGTTTTTGGAGAAGGGAGGGGAAAATTAGTAAACAGCATGTGTCTCTCATTAATGAATTAGCAAAATGTTTCATGGTTACAGAAGTTTGGTCCATATCTTTTCACAAGCTTCTACAATTACCAAATCAAATATATCAGCAGAAAAACAGAACTTAAATAAAGTCATTTGCCTCTCATCCTCATCTCATCTGTATCAAACAGGCTAATTGAAATCCCTATTACAGTAAGTTACACTTCATTCCATGCAATCATCAGGAAAATGAAAATATTTTTCTTTGTTCCTTATTGCTTTGCCTTTCAAACTAGTTTGTATTGTACATTCATTAAGGATATAATAATCAACTGGATTAAAACAGGCATATGAAAAAAATCTTTTTGTTTTTTTGTCTTCAAAGGACCTTTCTATTTTAACAGGTGTAGCTCAGTTCGCAATTGTTTTTAAATGTAATGTTAATAGCAGTAATTATATACTCCTTTATAAACATTTTCTTAATTGTCACCCACAGTTATTTACATGTGAATACAGAAATGGCATTTTACTTAATGCTAGGCAGCTGAGCAGTGTCACTCACATAATTTATAATATGAGTAATTAAAATGAACGAGTTTGCTATAATGTTCTTTGCAGTGTTTACTGCATGAAAGTTATTAAAATATTCAATGCAAAAACAATCAATTCCTTATTCAAAGTAACAGTAAGCATCTATGTTTAATTTAATGTTACCTTGCTTTCTGCAAAACTGAAAGTAGATTGAAAACAATTTAACAGCACCATGATCTTTTTGTATATCTGTTTAACATTTTCAAATAGTTCTCTGTATGCAGCCTACATGTGGAGGAGTGCCTTGAATGTACCAACCCAACTTCACTTGCCTAGTAATGGTGTCCTTCCCTACAACCAAAGTTTTAGAAGGACCTTTTGTATATTCCAATTTACTGTGTTTCTTCATTATTTCTTAGTTGTTAGGGAAAAACAAGGGAATTATGGAATCATATTATTGAATAATGACAACATTCATGTACAACAAAGTTACCAAGTCTTCCATCATAACTAAATGTAGAAGACTATATTTTAATACTCTAAATATATGCTCTTAGTGTGTGATCATTCTGTTAGCACAAAGCATCAAACTAATTAGCAAGAGCATGCATGCAAATGATGTTGTTCATGTTAAAGAATTTTGCATAATGCCCCTACGATTGGTACAGTAATTATAATAGTAGTTGTGTGTCATTTTTAATCATTTTAACAACTTCAATACAATCAATTTAGTCAATTTTTAAAGTCCTAAATTAAAACATTCCTTTGCATTATATCCATTAAGATATAGAGATATCCAACAACATTCCTATTATTTCTTGTTTTCTCTTTTTAATGTGTATTTTTTTGTTGAATAAATCCAGCCACTTAATTAATAAAGGTACTCCATTATTTCTCACACTTTAAAATAAACACTTATAAGAATACTACCTTAGTATGAAAAAAGTCGCTAAACAACAAGTTTATCTTTATGATTAATTTATGATAGCTGTGGAGAACATTTTCATTATGAATTTCTGTCTTGTATCTTTTTATGAGGGACAGAAATAGAGACAGTTCTGCTCTTAAACAAGAAATGCAAATGCTTGGTACATGCCCATTTGCTGATGTAGGCCCAATTTCATGGAGAGATCACAGTGCAATGAATTCAAACCATTGTTTACTGCTCACTGCTCCCAAGGACAAAAAGTTAGGGTCTGTGGTTATGGAAGCGAGTATACCCTAGTGCTATATCTGTAAGACTATGTTTTTGCACAAAAAAATGTGTTTTCCCAGAGTCATGTATAGAGATATCAGGTGAAAGGTACCAGCAGTCAGCCTTTCCTCTAACTTTGCAGAATCCACTGTGTGCCCTGAATATTTATGAGGTTGTACGCACAACAAACTGATAACTCCAACTTAGCAGTTTATAAAAAGTAAAATAAATACCATCTTCAGAATGGGGCTGTCTTAACACTGCCTTCTCCCTTTTGTCATATCCTCCTTTCATATGACCTATAGACCCTTCTTAAGGTGAGAAGGAAAAGCTGAAGGTGCTGCAGTGAGAGATGCGCTGTGTGGGCAAAATGTGAATCCTTCTATGTTTTGCTTTGGAAAGGCAGAATTACTTTTTAGTTAAACAGGTAATAAAGAGACAACTTTTAGCTTCAGTGTTTAACACAGTTCACAAGCACATAGTCATCAGACTCAACCCTGGTCTGGAAAACACATCCCTGTTAGGCTTGAAATCTTGTTATCTCCATCTCTCCTTTGGGGAGCAGTTGAATTACTAGGGGGCAGTGCTGGGAGGTGGCACCTGACAGGCTGGGGAAAAGAACAGGAGAAAACCTTAGGAAATTCAACAAAGCAAAATGCAAAGCCTTGGAGATGGAGTGGAACAATGGCATAAAGCAGCATACTAAGCTGCCTAGAAAGTGCTCTGCAGGAAAGGTCCGGGGAGCCCAGGCATTTATCAAGTTTAACATGAGCCAGCAGTGGGTCCTGCAGCAAAGGCAGCTTCAGCACTATAGGCTGTAGTGGCACTGGTACAGCCAACAAGTTAATGGAAGTGATCATTCCCCTGCATTGGGCATCTGAAGTCAACATATGGAGTATTATCTGTCTGCTAAAAAAAAATAAGGAGAATAGGATTGCCTTGGACTTCCAGGTAGGGCCTTCCAAAGTGGCATATGTTCTGTATGCTATGAAAAAAGAGGGTGTGCGTTCCACTTTGTTTCATTTCTCTATCACCGTGATGGTCAATTTACATCGGTACAGCTCATCTTGTATGAAGACAGACTGTTTTCTGTGGTCTCCATGTAGCTGTCTTAGTTGCCACCACGCCAAGTCTCTCTCAGTATATCTCTAGAGGGTTTCTACAACCATTGCTATTTCATTCTCTTAATTTCTGTCAGGAAAGGAGGGATGCCAGCTTAACTCAAAATGGTGCAAACCCAAACCAAATGCTGCGAGTATGTGTCTCTGATTTAACCAAACATTAGGAGCTACCATGATTTCTCCCTGGAAAAACAGTGTATATGCATGAACTATGCATATGTATAGGGCAGCTCAGATTCTACCTCTGGCCTCTAAGAGCTGTGTTCACATTGTTTGTCCTTTTCTCCTGCTGGGAAGTTCCTTTCTTTGCCTTCCAAAAGCTGATTGCTTTTCCCACAAACTTCTGCAAAATATTGTGTATCCCAAAGATTAGTGAACCAAATTGCTCTTTTTTATCCAATGTCCTTAAAGCAAATTGATTTCCATTAAAAACTGTCACTATACATTTCGGAGCAGTGGCAAAATGAGCAGTAGAAATGTTCAGCTCCAACATGCTTCTCCCTCTGGTGACTGAGTTGTAAATTCAGATCACTTACCATAGTTCCTATAATAACTTTACATCGAATCAATATGGATATTTTGGACACTGAAGCACTTTGCAGTGCTTCAATGTTCTTTTTTATCTTCCCTCAAAGATGACAACTTATACAGAGTATGATATACATGGATATTTTTCAGCTTGTTTTTTAGCTCATATAGTGTGATATACTTTTGATAAGGAACACGTCCTCAGGAAACAGAGGAAAGAAACAAAAAAGAAAGCAACTACATGTCACTATCTTCAAATGAAATATTATTGCATCCTACCCCTGTACTTAATTTTTTTAAAGTATCATAATCTTTGATTAATTTTCATTTACAGGGAGGTAATACTTGTATATATTTCCAAGTATTGCTTGTCATAAGAAAATAATATAATTGAGATTTCTCTCTTAAAAGAAATCTTTAAAGTTTCAGTCTGCTGTAATTGAGATTAAACCTTCTGTTTTAAATACTGCAGGTAAACTACTACAGGGAAAAAGTCTTATTTTTTCTTTTCAGTTGTCTTGGCTTAAGCTAGAGCTGTCCAAAACTGAGCAGTTGCAATTCTATTTTGTGACGAATTTTAAGGTGTTGGGCTTTGGTGGAGTATTTTATTTTTTTTTTGAAATTGCTTATTGGAAGGTGAACAAAACCCCTGAGCAACTTCAAAGAACAGACTTATGCTGGCCAATAAGGTTGGGTGAGAATATGGGTACATTTATGCCTGTACCTTGAATAGTGTCTCTCTCTCTTCACATACTTCTTATTTAAAAATTTCATCGTTGTCTCAACTGACACATCTCTGGGCAGCTTTACAGCTTTGTAAAACCCAACATTTTGATGAAATTTCACTTGCCAAAAATATTTGTTTAACTTTAGTTTAAAGCAACTTATTCTGCTTTCACAAATGATCTGCTATGCTTAATCCTCCTCAGGGTTCATTTGAATAACCTGTGACAGATTAAAGCTACACAAGTGTGAAAGGTGTTTTGGGTGTGGTAGAGAGGAAGGAGAAGGTAAAGGGTGGAAGGACATAGAGACAGTGGGGTGCGCCTTCTTTTGCCTGTGCAGGTATTCTGGCCCAGCGTTTCTCTGCTGCCTGTGTTTTGGGGTGACACATGAGCTCTTCTTCCTGAGGAGCTACACTTGAGAACTGTCTGACTCAAAGCATGAGGTGAAAGTGGTCATGTGTAGCATGACGTCTTTCTTTTCACAGGAAGGTTGGTCAGACCGACGTTTCACAGAATCACAGAATATCAGGGATTGGAAGGGACCTCGAAAGATCAGCTAGTCCAATCCCCCTGCCGGAGCAGGAACACCTAGATCAAATCACTCAGGAACGTGTCCAGGCGAGTTTTGAGCGTCTCCAGAGAAGGAGACTCCACAACCTCCCTGGGCAGCCCCTTCCAGTGTTCAATTACTCTCAATGTGAAGAAATTTTTTCTCATATTTAACTGGAATCTCCTATGCTCCAGCTTGCATCCATTACCCCTTGTCCTATCATTGGATGTCACTGAGAAGAGCCTGGCTCCATCCTCCTGACACTCACCCTTTGCATATTTATAAACGTTAATAAGGTCACCCCTCAGTCTCCTCTTCTCCAAGCTAAAGAGACCCAACTCCCTCAGCCTTTCCTCATATTTGTTTACATTGGAAAAGTTTTAGATTTTTACTTCTACTTACTGAGCTGAATGCTTTCACTGTGGAATCCACACCTAAGGAGTTTCTGAGTTCACACCAAGTGTTTTCATTTCATCTAAAAACCTTTCAGTTTTTCTATCCTTATTCCACTTTCCATCACATCTTCCACTTTCTAAATTGCTCAGAGAGGAAAAAAGGAGCTTTTACAATGTCAATTATTTCCTAAGTCAAAGGTCTAGGTGAAGCAATAAGAACTGGACATTTACAACAATTTCTCCCATTTTTTCAATAAGGAGAAAGGAGGCACACTGCCAATTCTAGAAATTTCTTCCCTACTTAGTTTTTCTTCACTCCAATCTCTTACCAGCTGAGCTTCATAACTAAAGCTAAACCCTTCAGATTACCTTTTCTTCTACACTGTCTCAGACTTTACGTGCAGCAAACTGCTGCAAAACATTTACCCTTCACAGAGATGTCATTACTTTTCCCCAGATTGGTTCCTACTGCAAAATCAACAAAAATGCAAGAAATGTTACAATTCAAGCTTTTCAGATGGTGGTAAAATAGCATGGAAAATTGGAAGTGTAAAACTTGTCACCCATCTGTTGTTTAAAGCAACCAAAATATATTTATTGTAATTCTTTCATAAGGACTGTGCCTTTAGAAGCAAACACATGTACATTCATTGGCAACAGAAGGCCTTCTTTAATTGTAATAGGATGAGGAAACATTTCTCTTTCCTTTCCCTGATGATACTGTATTTGGCAAAATAATAATTTTTATCAACAAAACCGGAAACATTCTAAATGAAGAACCCAGCTAGCAAGCATATCACATATACTTCCTTACATAGCTGACAACGTTCTAATATTATAAATCAGGCAGATGTTGGGTTATAAACAGAAGTCTGCAACACATTCTTTCTTACTGGCTCATGCAATTTCATCAAACATGATGTCAGAAATTAGAGGAAAAAGATGGCAGAAAAATGAGAATCAAATGTGAAAAAGACCTGAAAGAGAGATGAAGAAATACAGTTATTTTTACTGAATTTCAGGCCTTTGAAGACGCTTTTCATGGAATCAAAGAATCATAGAATGGTTAGAGTTGGAAGGGATCTTGAAGATCATCGGGTTCCAACCCCCTGCCAGGTGCAGGGACATCTCCCACTAGACCAGGTTGCTCAAAATGTCAGTGCCTGTCAGTTCCAGTTTAAAAAAAAAATTAAAATTAAAATAATCTGATATTAAGTGATTTATTTATGAATATATTAGCAACACTTCCAAAGCAAGATCATCACCAAGATGATAGAAATATTTTTCAAGCACAGATATGACTGATATCCACAATTAGTAGCACGTATACAAGTATATATATAATTGAAAACATTCAGTTCAAAAAAGAATTCAAGTAGAGATTCAAGAAGCTGTTGTTCTTTGGAAACTTATCTAAGTACATCACAAGGATTTTATGATACTTCTAAATTGAAAAAAATCTGAAGTTCTAATCATAGTAAAAACTGAAGCAAATGTATTAATATATGGAAAAGCAGGACATACCAGAGTTAAAACCCTAGCATTCTTCTGAAATAGAATTACAAAAAAAACCATCAGATTGATTAGTGCGTTATAGAGTTTGTGGTACACAATTATACTAAATTTGTTCTCTAAATTATTGTTTTTCTCCCTTTTATGGTATCACCAAAGGAAATTGGGAATTTTTTTTCTCTTTCACTGTCCACTTTTTTACTGAACGAGTATACACTTGTATGAAAGTGTGAAATAGTGTGCATCATTATGTTATTAAAAGCATTTGGAAACAAGACAAATTCTGCCTCTGGAAGCTGCATTTCTTACAGTAATAATTTTAAAATTAATCTGAGCTTGTATTATGAAATTCTGGTTCCAATGAAGGGAGAGGAATATTGCTATTTATGTAAATTGAGCCAGTATGTCATCCATAAAGGAATTTCCTTCTTAACAGAAAAGCTGATTTAAATACAGAACTTATCACAAGCCCAGCTGAGAAATTAGAATCAAGAACTGTGGTAAAGAAAAAGAAATCTGAGTTATAA
The DNA here is from genome assembly GCA_013400555.1 of Jacana jacana. Lineage (NCBI taxonomy): Eukaryota > Metazoa > Chordata > Aves > Charadriiformes > Jacanidae > Jacana > Jacana jacana. The sequence goes on from VZTM01036481.1 coordinate 25,360, forward strand.
TGTTTTTATCACCATGAAGGGAGGGAAGAGAGATGAGGCGCTTTTCAAAGTTGTAATAATAAAAGCATTATACCACATCACAATAGTGTGTGCAATGTATATGCTGTTAAAATATTTTTCAAAACTTTGACTATGCTTTTAATACCAAGAAGTCCTCTGTAATTAGAAAAGTAATGTGCTGCCATCACTATAATTCTCTTTACATGACTGAAAGGGACTGGTGACTACTTGAAACAGAGAATAAGTTGTCAGTCAGTCTTTCTGAGTAAGAGAGCAAGTTGGACTCTAGTAACCAAGAGTTTCTGTTTCTTCTCGCCCTAAAGCTACCATTACAATTATAAGTCATGGCTTCTCTGTATGTGGGCACCAGTTTTCACCCATAGCATGGTCTTTCCTTTAGACTGTTTTATTACTGTGATGTTTTGTGGAAGGAGCACTGAAGCAGCATGGTGGCGGCAGCCCAGTGCTTCTCTGTCTGTGGTGGGAAGATGAACTCCCTCCTTCTCCAAGTATGGGAGTAAAGATAAAACTGAGAAAAATTGGAAGCTACTTAATGTGCTATAGTGAGTCTCAGGAAAACAGGTTGATGGATAGCATATGTGGGAGACAGAAAACTGTTGCTGGCTGTCCTTCGTGATGCAGATCCGCAGAGCTTACTGTCTGGTAATGCCCATGAGCAATAACAACAGTAAGAGCAGTAAATGCATGTAATATATCTGAATCTGTGCTGAACATCAGGGACTCTCCTGTACCTGCCTGCAAACATGAATTGCAGTAAATTGATGCTAATGTCTTTTTTATATTTGATTACTTTTAAATTGAGATAATTTAACAAATCATTCATATGTTACAAATCATATGCATCTAAGGACTGTGTCAAATACTGCAATTAATTCCTTATATTTAAATTGCACTCTCAACATTTTTTAAGTATTTCACAGATGTCAATAAGTACCTCTTCTCTTTAATCTACTCCTTGGTTCATCTTTAGTGGTTTGATATGACATATATCAATCTTATATATAAACCCATACTTTTAATTGTACCATAACACAAAAAGTTAAAGCATGTCCTTTTTTTTCTTTTTTTTCTCTCCTTAAGCAGTAATCCTGGATTTTGTGTTTTGCAATAGCCTACAAAGTGGATAGAATGTAAATAACCTGAAACACAAAGAAACGGAAATGGCATTCTTCTAATTTTCTATGAGCCAGATATGCTATTGCAGGCCCAAGAAGGAGAAGTACTAATTGCATGGACCATATCAGTGACAGGGAGTAATAAGCTGTGTAAGGAACAACACTGTGTTCCTCAGCAATTGGTAACTCATTGTTATAACATTAACACTACATGTTCTAGGTTATCTTCTACATCATTATCTCCAAGTTTCACACATGCCCCCGTCCCAAAGTAAAAAAACATGCCACATTATTTGCCCAACTTGAGCTTAGAAAAATATGAACAAAAGCATAATATTAACTACAAATCAATTATAAAATATCTTACTTAGTGTTCAGTGCAAAAATGAAAATGTATTTTAGGTGTCAGAAAATATGAAATTTTGAGCCCTCCTCCTCCATTTAAGAAAACCTTTTCTACACTCATGTTCAGATGATTTTTTTTACACATAAATTCAAGTTTACTTTCAAGTTAATGCCAT
>VZTM01036484.1:10376-22934 GCA_013400555.1 Jacana jacana
GCAAGCTTTAGTAAGAGTGTTTTCTACTTTAACTCAAAACCAAACCTGTCTTGCTGATTTATTTGCTGTTAAGGGTTGGCTTACTTTCCACAGGTTTAAAAAGAAAAAAAAAAAAAAAGTAAGAGCAATAGACATTGACGAGAGTTTTGGTGATTAAACACAATTTCTCACTGTCCTGGTCCTGGGCATTGGCATTTTGAGCTGCTTTTTGGTTTTAACACTTTATATTTTCTTTTCTTTTTTTTTTTTATTCTTTTTGCCCCCTGATAGATGTCCCAAGTACATAGAGAGTATGTGGGGTTTTTTTCTTCTTTCATTGAGCCTCATTAGTGTGTATCACTAGTACTTCCCTGTCATGGCAGAACTGTAATAATAGATAGCTCTGATATAGTCATTGCCACAGTACATCTACACCTGTGACGTGGCTGTTGAATAAACCCGTAGTACAAAAAGATTCAGGACTCCCAGGACTATTGCTAATGCTCTAAATTCACATTGTTTCCCAAACCAGAAACAAGACCAATCATCCAGAACATAACCCTGCATTTACTGCTGAAATGGGTGACAACATGGGGCATGGTCATCAGCAGTCACACACGGTAAGAGGTGTTGGTGTGTGGGCCATGTCACATGTTCCTAATGCCCGTGAAAGTCAGACATGATTTTGTGATTCAACAGAATGCTATATGAGTAGCAAAAAAAAAAAAAAAAAGTCATCTGGTGAAATTCAAGGTAAACTGAGTTTAATTTTTTTATTATTTGACTGGTATTTGGTTTCCAAGATCATCTGAATGCATGTGAGAAGATGAAACTCTTAATCAAGGATGAAAAGAATCTATTTTTCATAGGAGAAAACAAAGAAGTAGGGATTATTTTAAAAGAGTATTCAAATATTTTTTTCCTTTCAGGCCAGTTAGAAGACTGGGTCATTTGGGTATGAGCTCAAGCCACATGCTGCATAGCCAGAGGGCAGAGTTTGATGTACTGTCCAGACTTCACCCAGTTTAAGCAGCTGAAGAGCCAAGTCTACAGTTTAATTTGACTGTTTACTAGTTATATTTCACCAAAGGCTATTTGTCTTCAAGTTTTTTGCTTTTATGAGGGTTACCAACAAAGATCCATGAGGACTTGAGCAGTGTTATGTAAGCACAGAGAAAAGGCAGTGGCAGTGAGGTGACACATTGCTGACGATACCATCGTACTCAGAGTGGTCAAAACCAGACCTTGCTATGAAGAAGTAAAGAAGGAGCTTATAGTAATTGACTGGACAAGAAAATGACAAATTAAATTTATGCAAAGTAATGCACATAGAAAAGCAGTTTTAACTTTGTGTAGATGGTAATCATCTCTAAATAAAAGATCAGAACTCAGAATGGACATGTAATGTTTTCTGAAAAAAGTGTGTTTGGTAGGGGTTTTAGGAAGAAACTAAAAACAATGTGAGGAACATTGTAGCACCAGTGTACAAGTCTTAATTATGCCTGTATTTGACTATTGAATGTAGTTTTGAGCCCCCATCTCAGCAAGTAATGTAGTACATCTAGAATTTCAGAATCATCAATACTGATTTCTGTATGAGGAGAGGCTGTACGAGAAATTAGTTTCCTGCTTTCAGTATAAGAACTAGGCAATGTCAAATGAAATCAGACAGAATTTCTAAACCAAAAAAAAAGTGCTTTTTGATAAAATGCATAATCCAGCAGTACGTAAATCATAGTATAAATTTAGTTTTTAAAAAAATCAGACATTTATTCAGGGAGGCAGAGGTGTTCAGATCGGGTGTGTGCTTTCAGATAGGTGATGTCCTGGTTGTTCCACTTGTGTTGATGAGGTTCATGTCTCAGAGCAGCCTGGGAGTACACAAACTGATTCCCCTTCAGACTAAACTAACTAGAATGTGTGCTTCAGTCCCTGATGAAGAGTTAATGCCCGGGCCAAACTACACACAGGCCAAAAAGCAAACCCTTCTGATGTGCATGAAGTGTCGATGTGGGGTCCCACTTGTATCAGTCCACTCTGCTGCTGTGAATGCAGCCACGAGACTCCACTCCAGCTCAGGCAACTAGTGACATTGATGTATTGATAGTACTTCAGGCTATTTGCACCGTTGGCATATGTTTCCCTTATGCTTCCATTACTGGCTCTTCTCTATGTGTTAGGTGGCCTGACTCAGTCAGTTTCTTCCTATATTATATTCTGTATGTGCAAAAGTAATTTTGCAAGTACAAGATGTGTCAGGGTACAGGTAGAGAGGCCTAGTAAAGATTTGATCTATATTGTTTACTTCAGAGATAGGAAATCAGGCTTATTTTTGTAATGAAAATGTATGTGGTCCCCAGCTTGCAGAACAGCCTAATTGTACAATTAAGACAAACCAGGTGGTACTGGCTGAGAATCTGACCCTTTGTGAATAATAAACACCACACTGTTCTGAAGGCTCAGAGTCTTAAGATTAAAACTTTATGAAAATTTGAAATTTGGCTTTACTCGATTGGAAGAGGAATGAAAATTAATAAAACAGGTTAAGTTGAATAATGGGACCCTTCTTTCATGTTGTGAGCCATGGTTTCCAAGGACATTTTGGGGGGCAAGGGGTGATCAGCATAGATGATCAGAAGGATATGGCTGTACCAAACGTACTGTTTATTTTGCCATCTCTCAGCTGTGTGTTCGATGGTTGATAGTACATAACTGCTTGTAGGACATTGTTGGCAGAGTTCTAGCCAAAGGAGAACGAAACTCTCTAAATCAAATCTGAAATTAAATGACTTGCATAACCTTTGTAACAGAATATTTCACTGGGACCTTTGCAACATTCCTGTGAGATACAGTGGACAGAGTCATTTATGGGATTACAAAGGTAATCTGTGACAGAGCTGGGATTTGAACTTGGGTCCCCAAAGGGCCAGGTGGTGCCTTCTCAGCTGAGCTAACCCTCTACTGTGCTCATTTTCTCCATTGGGCAAGTTGTCCTTTAAAGTAGAGATCATCATCGCCTGAACTAGTGGATGTCACAAGAAAAGATGGATACATTCATTTCAAAACCAGAATGGGAAAAGGAAAATATAAAGAAACACAAAAGGGAATATATTGGGACTGTTTAGTTTGCAGAAGAGGAGGCTGAGGGGAGACCTCATCACTCTCTACAACTGCTTGAAAGGACATTGTAGAGAGGTTGGTGCTGGTCTCTTCTCATGGGCAAGAAGGAGAGGGAATGGCTGCAAGCTGCAGCAGGGTAGGGTTAGGCTGGACATTAGGAAAAAATTCTTCCCAGAAAGAGTGGTCAGTCACTGCAATGGGCTGCCCAGGGAGGTGGTGGAGTCACCATCCCTGAATGTGTTGAAGAGTCGATTGGATGTGGTGTTGAGGGATATGGTGTAGGGGAGAACTTGTAGAGTAGGGCTGATGGTTGGACTTGATGATCCCAAGGGTCTCTTCCCACCAAAATGATTCTATGATTGTATGATTTATCTGCATGGGTTCGTTTCCTCCTTTGGTAAAGTGATTGTTTTACATATATAAGGAGTATGTAGTGTCTAAGAAGAAGGTTTTGTAGGGTGTCTGAGAAGATGACGTAGGCTGTCGAGAAGAGAAAGAAAATTATCTAGTCTGATAAACTGGTTCCTGTTAAGTATGTTTGTAAGTGTTGATATCTTGGAAATGCAGTGGCGAAGAAAAATGAGGCATGAGCCTACCTTCACCAGGAGATGGTGCTGTTTAATTTGTAACTAATTCTGAATTTCCTTCAACTGATGCTGTCATTTTCAAGGTGTGAATCAGACCAAACTCTGCACACTTTGTTAGGGATGAAAACCTACGGTAAAAGGACCTGCTTTGGGCAAGGGCTGGAGTACTTTCTCATGCTCCCAGCTGCACGTTGCAGCCCAGAGGTAGTCCCTGGGACACTTGTGCCTGCCTCATCTCCTTGCTAGACATGGTGGTCATGAAAACATGAGCTTGTAAAAAGCTCCTTGTTAATTGCCTGAGCCTTTGCTTTCATGCCAACAAGGCAGGCAAGTGGTCCTATAGCTCTGCAGCCTGCGGGGCCCTCCCCAAAGCTGTCAAAGAGAGGCAAGAAAGGAAACCGAAATCTGCACCCGACTCGGTTTTTGCTGATGAACTGCCCAATGTCACTTCTCTCCTGACAGTACCTTGGTTTGAAAATTACTTCAAGTCATTACACTTTTAAACAAAGATACCTTTAGCAAATAAATATCATTTATTAGTTTTATGAGAAATATAAGATATTGTTTCTTCGTGATGTGTTCCTTCTGCCTCTAGCAATGTGTTTGGCAAGACAGCGGCCACTTTAAATCACAACATTCAATTTATCTCAATTATCTATCACTAGTTTTAGCTTAGTTTTGCACAAATCAGAGGTAAACTCACTGTTATTTAGGGAGTGGCACCTTTCTGAAATGTTTAATCATAAAAGATTCAACAAAACTTCCAGGCCTTGATAAGACCCTCAATACTTGATTTACTCAATTGTGCAGAGACGTACTTGGGTGCGTGTTTCTCTGTTACAGCTTATAGAGAGAGAGAAGGTTTCTGCATTATCCAAATATGTAAAGGCTTCTCTTCTGAGTCTTTTAGATAAATAGAATTTATATATTTGCAAATGTGTCTATAACAAAAAATTATGTTTTCTAACTGGTAAATCCGTTTATACAATTTTTTTATACTAAAGACAACTTCTGACATACTGTACCTGGTGAGCTGGTTTTGTAATTTGTTGTTGTCATCTTGCTCTGTGTAACCACCTGATATTCTACATGTAGGATGTCTGGGCAGGGAAAATTCCGAAAGTTGAACTGAAAAGACAAGATTTTGATGATTTCCCAAGGCAATTAGGGAATTACAGGTATGCTGCTGGTTTTCCTCTCTTTTTTACTCATTTTCACTTAATGGTTCATTCTGGTTTGGAGACTAAGAATGACTTTGTAGTTTTGTCAGTGGCATGGCAACAGACAAAGACCCAGTAAATGGCTAAGCTTTTGACTGGATTATTCATACATATGTTGTGGTTTGATTCTTTGATAAAGAGAAAGGTTTTTCTGATTTTTTTTTTCTCCTTTATCTTGCATAATTCTAACGGTGTTACAGCAAGAATTCTAGGGCTAATTTATACATTATTACTAAAGGTAAACTAGCACACAGGACTATATTGATCACCTTGCTGTGTAAGACTATGTAGGTCTGTTTTTCTAATGTATCACCAAAAAGAAAGTGTGTATTTCTCTTGTTTCTGAAGCTACATCCTGAAATACTGGTTTATCTGAAGGCTTGTATGGTTTTCCTCTAATAATTACAAATGTACTCATTTTCATTACATTTTAGAAATGCAGTTTCCTTAGTTGTACTTCCTCACTTTAACACTCCTCTTTAACACCAAACAACTGTTGCAGCTCCTGGCCTCCAACTTTTGCTGAGAACTTGCCTAGCATGAGGCAACTAAATGATAGCAGAACGTTCTCCTCATAAGTAGCAGGGTTCAGCTGCAGAAACAGACTGGACCTTTCTGATATGTTGGTCCAACAAGAAGGTCTTATTTTTTTAACATAGGTATTGAAAATGTTGACGGTATATCTATCACAAATTTAAAACATTTTTTAAATCATTAATTTAAATAATTTTCAAAATAGTAATGGGACATTACTCAGTGTAATGGTGTAAAATGAAAAAGCTCAAGGAATATGTTGCTCCTTTAAATGCAGTTTTATCTGTGTATGCAGGGTGAGGGTTTGGCCGTAAAATGAACTTAAAAGCACATTTAGATACCTTAAAATTATTGACTCCATGTCATGCATGCAGTAGTGTTACCTTTATTACTTTTACAGTAGTTTAAAGTAATGCTTTACATAATTTGCAGTACATTATTACACATATTTTTATAACCTTTTTTTGTCTTTTGCATAGTCCCATGCATCCTCAGTCACTAGAGAGCCCAGATCCAACAACAGACTATCTGCCTAATCAGCGACCTCGGTATAATGAATTTGGCTTTCCAAGCAATAATGTGCCTTACACAGGTTATGCAGAGAGGAGACAGTATCAGGTAAGTATTAGTAACATACCTATGCATATATATTATATCAGCCTCTGTTGTGGGACTAGAAGCATTGTCATAGTTCAAACTGGTAGTACTTAGGTCGCTAAGAAAAAATGTGAGCTAATAAGTAGCCTAAAACCACCTTTTATTATGTGGGTGTCATCTTTGGGAATATTACATATCTGCTAATTCTATTCTAGCCTGGATAAATTTTGCAGTGTTTTAATTGTTTTCTGAGTCATTCATACTTAGGTACAACTAATAGAAACAGGGTTTTCACCAAACTGAGGGATGGCTGCCCAACACAACCCCTTAAGAACAGACACTGCAGTGAATAAGAGATATCCCTGCACCTCTGGCAGAGGAATTACTGGAATCCTGTTTGAACACACTGTACAGTGAAAGGAATTTGTATGGCTGACATGAAAAAATAAATGCCTAAAAGCTCTGTGCCCATTAGAGCAATACTGCTTTTTCATGCCAGCATGTGTTACGATTGCACTGGAGTACTGTGAAAGATCAAGCGATGAGTTTCCAGCCATGCTGAAAACTTACATAGTAAGAGTGATAACTCTCATGGAACAACTGTCTTATTAAATTTACTGACAATGTAAAATTTTAAAAATTATAGTAATTTTCCAAACTTTATCCTGAATAACAATACAACCAAGTATCACCACTGATGTGTGAAAAATATGACTGTTAATAGTTCTATTCGTATGTTCCACGTACAAAGCAGCTTTCCTTTCAGACTCCGAGGTTCTTCTTTGTCTCCCTCCAGCACATCATAATTCAAACTTCATAAAGCTTTATGGAAAGTTGCTATAGTATGTTTCATGTGCAAATACTCTGATGTCCAGAGAAAATAGGTTCATTCCAAAGCTTATTAAATCCTTTGTATATCTAAGGGTTCTCTCAGGCTTCCCCCCACAACTCCATGACAATTGAACGATTCGTAGACTGATGTATGTACCAGAAGAACTTTCTGTGCCTAAAAAATGAGCCTCCTCAAAATTGTTAAATGCACCAGTCAACGGTCTCTCTGGCATTTACCTTGATAGATCAGTATTTTTGGATCACAGTTAGTTTATGGAAATGAGCCTATTGGGTTATATCTCTACAGGAAGTACCAATAGTTTATATAAATTATCAGTCAAAGGCAGAAAAAACAGTTACTTCTCTTCATAATGGAGTTTTTAAAAAGACAAAATGGGTGAAGTTTATTGTAAAAATAAAAATATAAAGATTCTACAAAAAGAAAGCTCACAGTTCAGAAAGGCATATGTTCCAGCTGCAGAAAAAGGTGGGGCCTTTAGCATAAGTGGGAAAATAATTAAGTAAAAGGGAGTTGTGATGTGCTTTGACTGCTTTGCCTTTAGCACAATGGAAAAATGACGAAGGAATGAAAATACACTCTGGACTTTCCTTCCTGAGTTTTGATCTATGGATTACTTGCAAAGGATCACTATAGGTCAGAATAAATGGCAGTGGCCACAGGTGGCCACATTTTGTCTTCCACAATAGACCTGTGATTTCTTTGGCCCTCCTTTCTAGGTCGCAGAAACTTCCTTTGCTTTTTAAAAAAAACACCTCAATAGCAACAAAATGTTCTGCTGTTGCTGCTTTCTGGCTGGCCCTGCTGAAATCTTAAATATTTCAAAACCTGTGTGCACAAAGGCTTAATGTGTTCAGTTACTTGCATTAAAATCATCTCCCAAGGGTATGGGTGAGTACACATGCCGAAGCAGCACGTACGTTCAGATACTAATAAAAGAAATACACAAATGTAGTTAGATTAGATACAAATTATTTTAATAGCAAGCATACCAGGGAGCTTTTGTCATATTACTGATTTAACTCTAATCTCTTTACAGCAATACTAAGTACCAGTGCTTCCTGTATCTGAAGTGTCTTGGAATGCTGCATGATCAATGGACTGTTCAAATGCCGAGAGATCAGTAAGACCTTGTAGGCTGAGACATAGAGGAAATAACCATCACTATTAGAAAGCATGAAATGTTATTGCAAAGAAAAACTGTGGAAGATAATTATAAAACAAAACATGATACAAGCATCGAATTTGTTTACTGTGTAATTGATGAGAACTTTTTGTGAATACCTGATTTTCACAGTTTCCATAGCTGCTCTAAGTATTGCTTAAATCGTTGCACATCTCTTGGGACACAGCATTATTTCATGATTAACCATGTGTCCTGTGTCGAGATGACAAGCAGTACCTATCACAAAAAGCTGCCCTTCCTCAGGAAAAACTCATGAGATGGGAACAAGTCTTCTCATATTTCAGCATAAGAAATTGCAAATATGCATGCTAATTGTTATTCTTCCTTGTTTGCTTCCTAGGGTGGTTTAAATCAAAGGGAAAGGGGGACAAGGGGTTGCATTCTTTTGTATTTCTCAGGAAGGCTCATCAAAGACAACTTCTTCCAGGTAGTCTTTGCTTCTCGGTGTTCATTTGGCTCACCCATTTATTTGCAGGGTTTGTTCCACTTAGTGTTATGATTTCCCTCCACCTGCTGGTCAGTACTGGTTCTGAATCTAATGCTGTTAGTAGGACCGTGAATTTCTCTTAACTATAATTAGGCAGATTCTTCAGGACATTGTAGCATATAGAGCCTGTAGTGCCCTGACTGACATTCTTTTTCTTTTTTCCCCTTAAAAAGCCAATATTTAAAGAAAGCAAGCAACAAGTAACATACCATTTTGAACTGTGTCCTAAGAATCTCTATTCTTGTTACACCAATTACCCGCAGGATTGGGTAGAAGGGAATGCTCCGTGCTCGGGCATAGCCCTTTAGTCTCAGTGGCGCTGGCAGCACTGTACAAACATAACCAAGGCACTCGGCTTCCCACCACCCCAAGTCACGTTAAATACTGAAATACTGATAAATGCAGCAATCCCAGCTTTTGAGCCCATTCCATTGTCCCTTGCTGCTTTCTCACTTTGTCTTCCTTTGTTGTTCTGTTGATCCAAACAGCTGAAATAGTTTGCCTTGAAAAATGTGGTGGCTTTCTTTGTCACTTGGTTTTGTAAATAATGAATATAAATGAAGCTATGGAAAATTGACTACCTTGCCACTAACTAGCAAATTGAAGATACTGGAGTCTATTTTAATATTTATATAAAGCGATTCTTTTCCTTAGTATTAGGTAATATGTGAAACTACAAGACAAAACCAGAATCTTAAGGTTTTTAGAAAGGTGAAAATATTGACATTTCTTTTCTATCAATGGGAATGCTCACCGTGCCTTACCTGCAGGCTGGCGCTTTCCATGCTCTCCATAGCTCCTATTGCCCAACCTACATTGGCTTTCCTATGCAAGTACATTAGTAGAGGAGCCAGAAACCTATGCAGACCTCTCCATTTTGCTCCCGTTTCCTTGCAAGTATTTGACGGATAGGTACAGCTTCCCGCTGGGGTGTTTCTTGGCTCTGTAACTCAGCTGCCATCCTGGCTGATACTCTCTTATCTCCAGCCACAAAGGACACTTTTTTCCTCCCCTCTCCTCCCCCAACTTCTCCTCCAGTCTAACAAATATCCAACAGAACATAACAAATGTCCTAACACATATCACAGAATCACAGAGTATCAGGGATTGGAAGGGACCTTGAAAGATCATGTAGTCCAATCCCCCTGCCGGAGCAGGAACACCTCAAACAAATACATTGGGCAAGTTTCACTGGTTTTATTTACACTGCTGCAGGGGTACCCATGGGCATTTCAATCTAGACCTAGCACACACTGTGGGTTGATCTTCCAAATGTTAAGTCATCTAATGCTGGCAGAGGACTTTTTCATGGATAGTAGAAATCACAGGCATTCATTGAAAANTAAATGGTGCTAGCACATCTGTTTAGATCTTGGACTATCAGTTTAAGCTATTTTGACCCCAGAAAGTCAGATCTTAATGTGTCTGTGAATTTTGTCAGTAAATTGCCTTTTATTCCTGTCGCTTCTTGGCTTCCAGTAGTGCTATAATTTAACCAGTTCTGGTTGTTGTTGACCTCTGGCTCCATTTACCAATCTGAAAGTGAGCACAGAATTTGAGTGTTCCATTTGATATTCCACCAATCCTTTGAAAAGGAATAGGAGAAAGAGATAAAGCGATCCTCTGAAATATCCACGATGCTGGCATAAGCTCTCTGGAAGGTGCACACTCATGCTGTTTAAACTGAAATGAATAAAGTTTCATGGAGAATGAAGCTTTTCTCATCGCACTCTTGCTTTCTCCTGTTAGTCTCAGGCAGATCAAGGGTTGCAGGACATCAGCCACATGGACAGATGTGCTCCAACTATATTTAACTACTCATGGTCAGGTCATCAATATTAACATCAGGCAGTTGTACATGAAAGAAAACTGAAGAAACTGCTTGAAAAATACTCCAGTGTCACTTCTAACAGCAGTAATAATATTAAGGAATACCTTTTTGAATGTGCCATCTGCCATGCCCTGTGCTTTAGTTGTTTGCCTGTTACCTGGAGAGCAGAGAAGCTCTGTAGTCCTGAACGGAAGGGTAAGGAGCATTCTTGGTTATGATGTGCTACTGCGCCCTCAAGTATAAACAATTTAAATTGGTGTTCTGGCTTTTGTACCTTCTTTGTGATTCACTGCTGCACTTTTTGATATTTGAATTCCTGTGATCTTGGTTTCTTGCCGTTTTGGTGGGTTTGTTTTTTGGTTTGGGTTTTTTTTTGTTCTGTGCTTCTGACCAGTGCTTTGGATTTATTTTTGCTTGTAATTGCTGCCTTGCTCTGCAAATTTGTGTTGGGTCCAATGTTGAACGTCGTGTGACACTGTTTGTAATAGCCTTGTTGCTTGTGCTATTTTATGTTATTTTGCTTTTGAGATTTCCTTTGATATTATTCCTGAAGACAGAATCCAGCACAGATGGGATTTTGTTGAAGAAAGGTATAATAATCTCTCTGTAGTTCTACTTTTCTGATTTTATCACCTGTGAGATTCTCTCTCAACATTTCCCCAAGTATTCAGGTTCGTGATTTCCCTTTTCAGGCATTTTTCCTCTCATTTCTTAATTACGTTGATCAGTTTGAAATTATTTTCCCATTAGAATGTCTATGTTTCTTCTGGAGCTCAAAGAAACTATGAGATTGTTCTTAATACTGTATTTACTTTTGTGTGTGGCATGTTATGGACAGCTTTACCCCAGTATTCTATTGTTTACCTCTCAAAAGAAAAAAGAGGGGAGGTGGGTAAAAATATAGGAGACGTCTCCGAGTTCTGTTCTGAGGAGGTGAAAGTCTGGGAGTAAGAATCTTTCAAGAACTCCAGGAGGAAAAAAAAAAACCCTGTCACTTTGTATCTTAACTGCAAATTATAGTTGTGTAGGGCAAAATGAGAAGTACTTGCATGATTTCAGTACCTAAATGTAGGTGCTTGGTGGCATTTTTGACGCTCTATGACACTCCATCTGATGTCCTCCTGCTGTTTTTGAAGAGGGCAAGTCATCTGTTGGTCGTTGTACCTGCCATATCCATTTGGGACATCCTGTTAGACATTTAGGCAGCTGAATCTCAATGCCTATGAACGAAATTAATTTCAAATGTAACTGTAAAGGCAAAACTTTAAACACAAAGATGCATTTCCATGAGTTATCTGTATTTCAGCCAGAAAAAGAGAGCAATGGTGCGTGTTTCCATAGTGGTGGTTGGAATCCCACCACTCCAGCACTGTTCAGCACGGTCCATTTAAGGAGTCAGTTCCTAAGCCCGAGCTGTAAGGGTGCTAAAATGCTCTTCGCTTCCAGCAGGGTTAGGAAGATTCAAGTCACAAGCCCTTTAGTTAAATCAGAGAACGGACATTATTGCCTTCCACAGCCCAAGGGTTTTTGCATATTTGCACTGTCAATATGCCATTTTTTAGGTGTCGAACACATTCCTGACACAGTTACTAAGGTATATTCATGCTCATTCTTCCAAAGATTTTTTTTATCTTTGTATCTTTTCCTCCTTTTTTTTTTTCTCTTTTTTTTCCTGCTACTCCTTCCACTCTTTGAAGGCAAGTGCTTGCGGTGAGACGCTGTTACCCCCAAACACGCCCAAAACGAGGAGAGGGGAGTGAAAATACTGTGATTTATGCCAGCAGTTTAACAGTTTCTTCCAGTTTTCTATGAGTGTCAGCTTTTTCTTTTGTTATATTTATTCCAGTGTTTAAAAAATTACAGGTATTTTAAATACCAAAGAAACGTGTTTTTAATGCCGTAGCACACCCCAACGACGCCAAGAGGGTCCCTGCCGCCTCGGCTCCCTCGGGCCCCCCCGCCCCGGCGGGCAGCAGGACGGTGGCGCTGCCCCACTAACCCTTTTGGAAATACTTTCGCTTCACACGTGCCTTCGCCTCCTCCCCGAAACGCCCCCATCCACGGGGACACACGGTGACATTCAGCGCAGGGCCCAGATGCGGGCCCCGTTGCAGCCCAGCGCCCCTGGGGGTTGTGGGGGGGTGTGGGGGGGAGAGGAGGGGTGAGT